>JAQQSW010000431.1:17431-42749 GCA_028646575.1 Pseudocheirus occidentalis | reverse complement strand
TAATTCCCTGTATATTTTAGAAATGAGGCCTTTATCAGAGATACTGGTTGTAAATATTCTTTTCCAATTTCCAGCTTCCCTCTTAATCTTGTTTATATTGGCTTTGTTTGTACAGAAATTTTTCAATTTAATGTCATCAAGATTATCCATTTTGCATTTTATAATGCTCTCCAACTCTTCTTTAGTCATAAAGTCTTCCCTGCTCCATAAATCTGACAGGTAAACTATTCCTTGCTTCCCCAGATTATTTACAGTATCAGCCTTTATACAGTATGCACCCATTTAGACTTGACTTTGGTGTATGGCATTAGATGATGATCTATGCCCAGCTTCTGCCATACTATATTCCAATTTTCCCAGCATTTTTTGTCAAATAGTGAATTCTTAATCCAGAAACAGGGGTCTTTGGGCTTATCAAATAGTATGATACTATAGTGGTTGACTATTGAGTCTTTTGTACCCAATCCATTCCATTGATCCACTACTCTGTTCCTTAGCCAGTACCAGGTAGTTTTGAGGACTGCTGCTTTATAATAGAGATTAAAATCTGGTACAGCTAGGCTACCTTCCCTAACATTTCTTTTCATCAATTGCCTTGATATTCTGGACTTTTTGTTCTTCCAAATGAATTTTGTCACTATTTTTTCTAGTTCTATAAAGTAATTTTTTGTTAGATTGATTGGTATGGCACTAAATATGTAATACCAGGGTTGTTTTTTTCTTCCTTCTTTCCTCCTTTCCTTCCTTCCTTCTTTCCTTTCTTCCTTCCTTCCTTCCTTCCTTCCTTCCTTCCTTCCTTCCTTCTTTCTTTCTTTCTTTCTTTCTTTCTTTCTTTCTTTCTTTCATTCTTTCTTTCTTTTTCTTTCATTTCCCTTGAGTCTTGTATTTGAAGATCAAATTTTCTATTGAGTTCTAGTCTTTTCATCAGGAAAATTTGAACATCCCCTATTTCACTGAATATCCATCTTTTCCTTTGAAAGATTTTGCTCAATTTTGCTGGGTAGTTGATTCTTTTTCCTTCTGGAATATCATATTCAAATCCCTACAATATTTTAAAGTAGAAGTTGCTAAATTGTGTGTAACCCTAACTGTGACTGCTTAATATTTCCATTGTTTCTTTCTGGTTACTTGCATTATTTTCTCCTTGACCTGATAGTTCTGGAATTTGGCTACAATATTCCTTGGGGTTTTCATTTTAGGGTCTCCTAAGGAGGCTGTCAGTGAATTGTTTCAATGACTATTTTACCCTTTGTTTCTGGGATATGAGATATTTGGGATATTCTTTGAAAATTTCTTGAAGTATCATGAAAAGGTTCTTTTTTTTGATGGTGGCTTTCAGGTAGTCCAATAATTCTGAAATTGTCTCTCCTGGATCTATTTTCTAGGTCAGCTGTTTTTCCTGTGGAATAGTTTACTTTTTCTTCTATTTTTTCATGCGTTTGATTTTGTTTGACTGATTCTTGATGTCTCATAGAGTCATTAGCTTTCACTTGTCCAGTTTTAATGTTTAAAGAATTATTTTCTTCAAGGAACTTTTGTACCTCCTTTTCTATTTAGTTAATTCTACTTTTTAAGGGGGTGTTTTCCTCATTCAATTTTTGTGCTTCCTTTTCTAAGCTATTGACTCTATTTTTAGAGTTCTCTTGAATAACTCATTTATTTTTCCAGTTTTTCTTCTACCTTTCTTACTTAATTTTAAAATCCTTTTTGAGCTCTTTCAAGAGGACTTTTTGTATTTGAGACCAATTTATGTTGCCTTTGAGGCTTTACGTATGGACATTTTGAAATTGTCGGCCTCTTCTGAGTTTTTGTTTTGATCTTCTCTGTTGCTATAGTAGCTATCTATGGTCAGGGCTCTTTTTTTGCTGTTGCTTATTTTAAAAAGTTGAACTCTGCTCCTGGGGTACAGCAGATATTTTTCCAAGCTTCTTGTACTGGAGGCCAGGGGCCTGGTCACTGGTTTCATGCACCATGGCTTCTGGGACTGGTGGCTTTCCCACTGCACTAGGGTGGCCTGGTCTAGTAGTACCTATTGTCCCCTGGCTTCTAGGGCTGACAGTTTTCTTGCTGTACTGGGGCTGGAGGTCTCACAGCTCTCCTGCTGTGCCACTAGCTTGCTGAGCCAGAACCTTGGGGCCTCAGTTGCTGATCTGTACTGTGGCTAAGAGTCTCCTGCTGGCTTGCCTTGACACCTCTTGAGCTGGGTTGTGCTCCCATTTTCCCCAAAAGAGACATAATGTTCCTGAAGTTATACACATTTGTCTTGGACTACAAAATTGTTTCATTCTATCTTTTTTGTGGATTCTTTCACTCCAGAATTCTTTTAGAGGCTTGATTTAACATTG
Organism: Pseudocheirus occidentalis; assembly: GCA_028646575.1. Classification (NCBI taxonomy): domain Eukaryota; kingdom Metazoa; phylum Chordata; class Mammalia; order Diprotodontia; family Pseudocheiridae; genus Pseudocheirus; species Pseudocheirus occidentalis. Next base: position 40,404 of record JAQQSW010000431.1, on the reverse strand, counting down.
TTTCAGAGGGAACCTGCAGAATGTTCAGGCAACTTCCTGGCTTCTCTTCACCATCTTGGCTCTATCCACTCTCTTATCCATTATCTTAAATAATTTCCTTAAAATATAAAGGGAAATATAAATGTTTGTTCTCAGAATCATAGGTTCAGATCTGGAAGGTGTCTTGGAGACAATTGAATCCAACTGCCTCATATCACAGATGAGGACAAAGGCTTAGAAATGTTAAGTGACCTGTCCAGGATCACACAGCTCATACCTAAAATAATATTTGACCTCAGGTCATCCTGACTCAAAATCTGCCCTTCAACCCACTGAAAAACCTATGTGACTGCAACAGTTATGTAATCTGATCCATTTATATTGGCAAAGCTAACAGATACTTAGCAACTAGTTTGAAATTAATTAAATCAAGCATCTGTTAAGAAACAAAAGGTATGAATCCCGGTTGCTGACATAACAGGAAGTCACTGATGTAACAGGAAGGGGCAGAACAGGGAGGAGTTAATAGGTATATAAGGAGAAGCCCTAGCTGGTATTTTGGATCTTCTTGGAGTCAGGTTCTGGAGGCTGAGGACGAGAGGCTCAGGCTGGAGAGAATAATTTTTATTTTGAGAACCTGGATTAAGTGATTTTGATTCTGGGAACCAGTTGAAGCTTCTGCTGAGTCTGAGGGCCAGCCTGAGCTGCTTAAAAGGTGCTGAGGAGCTGCTGAGTCTGAGGGCCAGCCAAGCTGCTGAGGATTTCTGAGGAAGCATGACTGTGGTACCAGTGTTTTTGTCTGTTTGTGGCTTTGTTAAGCCTTGACTTCCTGGGAACAGAGACTGTGAAGGATTTAAAGTGGACTGGATGCTGTGAGCTTCAGCATGGAGCAGGAACAGCATGGAGAGCTGGACAAGGAACTGGGAGCTAGCTGTCTATCTTTGAACCCAGGTAACAGTTTGGTGAATTCAGGTAGGGTTTGGGACCATGGAAGGGGATCCAGGGAATCTGAGAACCTACCTTGGGTCAAGATGAAGAGCTCTCTCTGTGGATACTGAGTAGTGACTGATTGAAGTTATAACTTATTTATGACCTTGAAATTGTAATTTATTCGTGAATGAGGGGTGGATGGCCTGTTTATTTTACACCACCTCTGAAGAGAGTGCAAGTAGTGACTGATATTATAAATAAGAAAGTGTGCCCCATGAGTGGAGAACGTGGACTTTCGTATTTTGTGACCCTTAAGGAGGCCTCCTTAAGGATGACTGAATAATTGAGTTGATTGAATGATTGAGTTACTAAATGACTAAATTATTGTACTTTGTTCAAAATTATGTGACCACTGTGGTGAAAACTATGTGGCCATTTTAGTGATAATTCGTGGTTAATGCTATATTTCGATTTTCTGTGATAAGTTGTAACATTGTGAATGCTGTACTTTGATTTTCTGTGAATTTTTTGCTCTGATTTGTTATTGAATAAATAGAGTGTTCACTGTACTACATAATCTGAACTTGAAAGCTGTTTACAGCAGCATTCTTCTGGAAAGCTGCTCGTGCTTGGCTTTACAGTGACTTACTTTAAATGCACTGAGATTCAAATGGAACATTGTGAGAAATGCGTTGTCTGAAATTCAGAATAGGGCTAAACAGTCCCCTGCATTTGGCACAGATGGACTGCAGAAGGGAACCTATAACTAGGTATATGAATGTTTTCATAATTTTTATTCAGATTATCACACACAGGAAACAATTTATAAAACACCAAACATGATTTAGGCACTATGTGAGTATTTGTTACATTAATCACTGAATTTAGAAACTTAACTCTTTTTAATGGATTCATGATATAATTCTTTCAGATGCTTCCTCCATTTATTCAGATTATAACCTTCCCATACCTTTTGGTTCTGGGTGACTCATATCTCTATATTTCCATAGGAAAAAAGATCTGTTTGGTGTGCTGGAAAAGAACAAGGAAGACACACATTTTAAAACTATGGCTGGAGTAGGGCAACATTCATAATCAATAATAGTGATTGAAAAGGAGTCCTACTATTGTTGTAGACCACACTGGTTACTAGAGAGGACAAGTTATGGCATGGATCCCAGTAGGAGACAATAAACTTTACCCAAGAGTTGCTAAACTTGGAGGCTCCTTTTTTTTTTTTTTAGCAAATTCATTCTTCTATCTCTATTTGGAGAAAGCTGATATTACAATTAAGAATAGATAGTTTACAAAAGAGAAAAGAGACAGCATTGATTATATAAAATTTTAAAATCCCTTACATGAATAAAACCAATGCAACTAGCATGAGATGAGAAACGATGGAGTGTTGTTGTTGCTGCTGTTCCATCATTTTTCACTCCTTGTGACCTTATTTTGGCTTTGGCTTTTTTTGTTTATTTGTTTTGCAGAGATGTTGTTTGCCATTTCCTTCTTCAGCTCATTTTCCAAATGAGGAAATTGAGGCAAACAGTATTAAGTGACTTACCCAGAGTCACACAACTAGTAAGTATCTGGGGACAGATTTGAACTCAGGTCTTCCTAATTCCAGGCCCAGAGCACTTTCCATTGCACCATCTAGTTGCCCAAGAATATTAACCACTTGAAACTTTTTGAAGGTGTTGCTCTAAGCCAGAGTAGCCTTAGCCTTGGACCAGAGGAGTGAAACCTGAACTTATGATGGTAAACATTGAGAGGCTATTAAAACCATGCCTCTTGCTTCAGAATTTTTTTTTGTTTTCTTTCTCTTTGCAATATACTACTATTCTTTGACTTGTATTAATTAGAGAAACTTGAATGCTTGATACTGTACCCTTCAAAGGCCCACCCTATGTGTTCTGTACTTTCTTATTAACTCTCAACAGTGAGTAACTGAAACACTTGTCTGAAGCTGGCTTTGTGTCCATACCTATTTGTAGAAAATTGACATATTATAAGGTGTCTTTCATTTGAGTCTGTGATGAATCCTGCGCTGCAGCAAATAAGTAGAAAGAGTGCTACCCAACAAACCAGCCAATCACCAAGAAGCAAGCAAGTGCCACTCTCTCCCTGGTAGAGTGTGAAGCAAGAAGGTCTTCGCATTTAACTCAATTGCAATGTAATTCCTTCCAGGATAATTTGTACACTGTTGTAGAAATCAAAGGCAGGTCATTGGGAAAAACCGAGGAAGGCTAAGAATAGCAATGTCCTTTGTATCACCCTTTGACATTTACAAATCTCTTTCCTCAACTGAGTAAGTGAAGATGAATAAATCAGTGAAGTATTTATTAAGTGTGCAAAGCACTGAGGACACAATTCGAAAATGAAGACAGTCCCTGTTCTCAATGAGCTCACTTTCTAATTGTGGAGATAGAATATATGGAAGGTATTAGCTTTAAGTAGGATTTTAAAAAAATCCATAGTCCTTAAGGTGCAATGGCAAGGAAGATGTGAATGTTTCTTCTTTAATGTCATTTCCAATGAAAAAATCATCTCAGTTTTTGATACTGAATTATTTGACAGTGCCAAAGACTTTCATGGCAATAACTTTCCTTTCCGGGTATTGAGTAGGAAGGAATCTGCAGATGAAGTTGCCAGGTTAAATCTCCACATGGATTGCTTGCAAGGATGATGGCCTAGGGAGTCATGCTGGAAGCATTGCTCTTTTGAAAGTTCTTGGGTTCAGCACCCTGGACTCTACCAAGATCTCTGGGAAGAGGGTGGTCAAGGTGGTGGTGATGGTCTGACCCTCCATGCACATACTGCCTCTCATCTCTCCTTTAAGGTACCCTGCTGCTTCAACTAGACTGGGTTGCCTTTCCTGTGTGTAACAGCTGGTTACCAAAGATCAGAATTCATAGATTCTTTTCCATTCTTTTCCATTGCTTACCTCCATGTTGTGGCGAGCACTGAGCTGGAAGCAGCATTGGTGGTCTGCAGGCTGTTGTCATTCCTAGGGTTCCTATGCCTGTCTGCCTTTTGGTGACAGTTGGTCAGCAGTTGGTGGTAGTGGTGCTGCGGGAAGGTAGGCCCTCTCTCCACAAAGATTTCTTCTTTCAATAAAGGCTGTGTAGTAAGCATTTGTGTTGGTTTATGGGGCATTGATTTCTTTAAGGCTCTTGGGCACAGGGTCCTGAACCATCTCTAGGATCTGAAGGGTGATGAGTGATGATTCTGAATTTGTCTTGAAATTTGATTTGAGACTGTTTCCATTAGCTTGTGTTTTCTCAGCCATAGTGATCACTAGCAATGTCTGTCAGTTCCATGATTTGGACTCCAGTCACCTGTAGGGAGGTACCATGTCCTTTTCACCCCACCACTTTCACCATCAGTGGTCTCATTAAGGTAAAATAAATTATTGTCATTCTGTTCTATATCTGTCTGGACCTACAAAAATTGTGAAGGGAATTGATTCTTTGAGATGTTGGTGATCATGAGCAACAACTGAGTCTTAAGATAACAAGTTAATATTTCATCCATGGATACCAGAGTGTTAATGGCTAAGTATGCCAGTGGAGGGGCTAAGCACATGTGCAGCTATTTGCTTGACACAACTTCTGCTGTCATGGCCTATTAGAACCAGTTTACATGTGCATGTCGAATTTGATGAATATGTATGTGACCTCCTTCAGAGCCATCACTCATTGGACTATAGCCCCCATGGCAGAAACAACAGCACCTCTCATTAAACACAGCTTGAGTTACAGGCATGTTATGTTAATATTTCTTCAGAACTTTAGGGGGTTTTCTTCTTGTTCTAATAAATCGTGTGAAGAAAATCATTTAAAAGTATAATTGATTTTTAAAATCCCTACCACTTTTCTCATTTTCTTCTTAACCATTTTACTTGGTACACGAATTTAGGAAGGATCTTTAGTCAGGAACTGTCCAGGACATTTCACCTTTGAACCCAATCTCCTACTTTCTAACTCTGAAAAAACAACCTGTTAGAAATCCGACAAAATGGAATAATGCCTCCTGTCCAGAGCCTCAAATCTCATGTAAAATCAGACAACTTCTGAAGCTTGGAAGGTTAGTGAAAATTCAGATGTGGAGTCACATGAGCATAGCCTTGCACCAATCTCTGAAACAGAGGAGACTTGGTTCTCTTTGCAAATAGCTAGAAGCAAAACATTCCCCCATCAGCAGTTCAAAGTATAGGAAGGAGCTTGTTTATCAGTGACTTGTTGGGTTGGGATACCTCTCAAGCTGTAAAGTCTATTGGTCCAGGCTGGTCTCTTTCAATGCAAGCTGGTTGTATGTATAGGCAGTCAGAGCAGACAAGTCTCTGTGTGGAGGGACATAAGGCAGCAAGACTGTGGAATTTGGAGGTAGATGACTCAGATTCAAATCCTAGTTCTGAGGAAATGTACTCTGTGTGATTTGTGTTGCCCACTTACCCAATCCCGGCTTCAGTTCCTCATTTGTGAAATAAGATGCTTGGTAACTAGATGACCTCTAAGATGGCCTTGAACTTTCCATCTGTAAAGGGCTACTGGAAGCATCACACTCCCTCCTGGATGCTTCTGCTATGACTCCATCCTACTTAATGGCTTGATTCGATAATTTTTAAATTTGGTAATGTGAGTACTCTCAGCTTCCCCAACACGGATCCTGAGAGTGGGCATGGTCAGGAAAAAAAAAACTCCAATGCTACCTCCTACAGGAAGCTTTTACCAGCTCCTCTCACTGCTAGGGTTATCTCATAACTAGTACTGATCAGTCTTGTATATACCTGTTTATATACATGCTGTCTCCCCCATCAGAGAGCAAACTCACTATTTTTGCCCTTTTTTGTGGCATCCCTAGTGGTTTGCACAGTGCTAGGCATGTTGTGCATGCTTAAGAAATGCAGGCTGATTTCTTGGTTATTGATAAACCTGGTGATGAGCTTCTGAACTCATCCAGGCTGGTTCTCAGACAAAGGTCTGAGAACTCTACTTCACTAGGTCTGGCTGGCGAGGAACTCTCTGGAACGTGTGCTCTGTGGGCATAGCTTTTACTAACCCAGGTTCACCTCTATGGCAGGATGAGACTCTGAAATGAAGGATCAGCAGTGTATTCATTCATTTGACAGGTAGGTATTGTCTGCTTTGTTCACAGCACCATGCCATATGTTGGGAAGGTAAAGTACAGCCTCTAAATTCAAGGCACTTACAATCTACATGGAGAAGGGAATTTATATGCATAAAACACTGGAGTCAGAGTACAAGGCAGTAGTATATGCTTAGGTATCAAGGTAAGTTCCCCAGGAACCTCATTATCGGGGACTTCATCATCCTACCTTCACCCCTCCCCAATCCTCCCTTTCCTTTTATGTACTGTTACTAGACTGTAAGCTCCTTGAGGGAAGGTACTGTCTTTCTTTTTCACACGTGTATCCCCAGACCTTAGCACAGTTCCTAGCACATAGTAAGAGCTTAATAAATATTTATTGACCTTCTCAGTACTACTTGTCTGGTACCAAACTGGTCATTGGAGATAAAAAGACAAAAACAAAAATAGTCCCTGTCCTCAAGGAAGGTATACTCTCCTGGGTGAAATAGTGCTTTATGCTTATAGAATGGCTGGTACATTGTAAGGGCTTAAGGTATCCTCGTCTGGCTGACAAAATACATGAAATACAATGGCTTTTATTATCCTGAGAACAATTCTGTGACTCGAGTAGTACAAATATTACTATTCCCACTTCATAGATGAGTCTACTGAGGCCCAGAGAAGCAAAGTAACTTTCTCCAGATTCTACAACTGGCAAGGGCTGGAGCTCAAACACAAACCCTTGTCTTGTAATCCAGAGCCCCTTTTGCCTTCAGCCCATCTCCACCCTGACTGGGAAGCTCCCTTTCACCCTCTGCCAGGGTTCCTTAGGACTCAGTTCCAAAATCCTTGTCATTATCATGGGAAGCTGTCTCTGGTTCTCGTGCAACTCAGAATGCCAATGTTTGATGCTCTACTTCCTGTTAAATATTAGTGATTTGGGAAGTGATAAATAGTAACAGTTTCATAGATCTGCAGAATCATGTGTGTGGCAGGAGTCGAAGAGTTACAAGACGAGGAGCCCTTGGATGTGCTGGCTTCCAAGAGCTGCCATTGGGGTCTTTTGGGGAGAAAAGTTCATTGTATAGACCATTGATCTTCTCTCACTTGAGAGGCCCCCAGCTGGCCTCCTCCTCAGCCTCTGTGGCCAAAGCAATCTCTACCATCCTTTATAAATCTAGCACCATCCCTGCCAATAGGCAGTGCAAGACATTTTCTGTTCTACTATCTGCCAACCAAATGGCCCCACAGCATAAGGTTCCAAGTTTCCTCAGTCTCATAAAACTCAGCTAAATGAAGCAATGGTGCCATGAAATCTGCGTTTATCTTGTGCACCTGATACTTCCCATCACAATGATGGAGTAGTTACCTAATGTCAGAACATAGTTGGGCTCGTTAGAAGGGCATAAAGGCAACTGAAAAGAGAGTAGTTGTGAAGGCTGAATAGAAGTGGCAGCAGTCTGAAATCCCCAGCCACCCCAGAGAAATGGTTAGAGATGAAGCCACTTTCAAAAGGGGAAGGGAAGGGAAGTCAGTACTTAGGATTTTCCAGATAATCAGTTACAGGCTAGGAGATCATAACACTGCCGGACCACCTGTGCAATTCGGTTAATAAGTATCCTAACTTTGGAGGGATGGTCCTTATCTCCAGCTAGCCTCACTGTGTCACCAGAACAACCCCTGGGGAAGCTGGCTATCTGCTTCATTGCCTATGGTTCTGTATCTGTCTCTCTCAGGGGTACACAGTTTTTTTTGATGATATATATTATGGATTACATTGCAGAATTTATTTTATATACTCTACTCAGAATTAGAGTTTTCTGAAGGTAGTAAATATGTATATTAATATGCACATATGGAAATGTGTCCCCAGAGGTTAGTGATGGCTTTGATAGTTTCAGGGAAATTACAAGAAAAAAATTCTGTACATGAGTGAATTTTCGTTTCATGTGTGATTTTCATAAAAGAACCAAAATAATCTTTTTTTTCCCTTTTTCTGAACTGATACCCACAATAGTGCCTTGTTTCTACTAAGCATCTAATAAAGTTTTTCTTAATTTGAACTGAATTAATTCCAGCCCTCTGGAGGTTCCCTCTGGAGTTGTCCTTAGAAGAAAAAAAGAATGAGAATCTCGATTACCCTAAAAAACTGAAGTCCTATCATATCTCATTCCTCCTTAATACAAGACTCACTCACTTCTGTACTCCTATTTCATTTGGGGTGTGTCCTGTGCCATTTAGCATATTGCTTCTTCGCTGTCTAATTCTTTTATGCCTATTGGTCCTGTTTCTGCAATTAGAGTTTAAGTATCTTGAAGGAACAGATTATGTCCCAGTGCCTAGCACAGTGTTAATACACAGCTGCTGCCTCACTACCCAACTAGGACAAAAGGTAGGAAGGGAGGATGAGGAGTAGCTTGGGAAAGGACTGGAGGCCACACTTCACGACAATTATGTGAAAGGGTTAGGGATATTTAGCATTATTGGGAATATTGTGTGAGTGTGTGTGTACATGTGTGTACATACAAATATATAGAGAGAACTAGAATTAGCTTTAGGTAACTGAAGGGCTATTGTGTAAATGTATCATGTCTGTAAGTTAATAAACATTTACTAAGCATCTAAGTGATGGGGGTGCACAGAGATGCAAAAGACAATTCTGAAACTGAAGGAGTTTCTGGTCTAATGGGGAAGACAACATGCAAGGAATCATGTACAAACAAGATACACACATATGCACACACATATACATGCATACATGCACACATATGTATAGGTAGATATACTATATATCTTGTTTGTGCATCATCCTTTGCATGTCTGTATGCATATTTACATACTTGTGTATGTAAATTACATACATACTTATGTATGTAAATTACATACATGCTTATGTATGTAAATTACATACATATGATAAATGTACATGTGTGTGATAAATTGGGGCACATCGATGGCACAATGGATAGAGTACTGGGCCAGGACTCAGGAATACTAGAGTTCAAATCCAGCCTTATACACATATTAGCTGTGTGACCCTGGAGAAGTCAAGTTAACCCTGTTTGCCTCAGTTTCCTCATTTGTAAAGTGAGTTGGAGAAGGAAATGGCAAAAGACTCCAGTATCTTTGCCAAGAAAAACACCAAACAAGGCTACACAGAATTGGATACAACTGAAAAATGTCTGAACAACAAAATGATAAATTGAGTAGAGTCTCAGAGGGAAGGCTTAAGAATTAAGACAGATCAGGAAAGGCTAACCACAGAAAGCAGAGATTGTAGCTGAAACTTGAAGGAAGCCAGGAAAGCCAGGAATTGGAAATGAGGAAGGAGAACATTCCAGGAATGGCAGACAGCTAGAGAAAATGCACAGAACTGAAAGGTGGAGTGCCTAATTTATCAGTAGCAAGGAGGCCAGCATCACTGGATCCTTCAGTTTGAACCATTAACGCCTCCTCTTTGGTCCTGACATTCAATCTGATGCATATCCACCTAATTCTAGTGCTGTCTTGTTCACATCTCTCTGTTTCTCTCCCTAAAATAAAAATTGCATGAGAAGCTTTGTCAAATGCTTTGCTAAAATTGAAGCAAAGTATGCAACATTATCCCTCTATTCTACTAACATAGTTACTCTGGAGAAAAAAAGGAAATGAGGCTAGCCTGAGAAGACCCATTTTTTTTTCTGCAACCATACTAACTTTAGGAAGCACAACTTCCTTTTCGACATATTTACTAATGACCCCTTTAATAATGTATTCTTGCACAGAGGATTTTCATGGGTTTTATTTGTTTGTTCTTGGATATGCATGTCATTGACCCAGTGGTATGCTGATAAATGTTTATAAAAAAAACCCAGCTTTCTGGGAGAAAAAATATATTCCTGACACGTTTTTAAGTTAAATCTGATTTATTAATATTTTCTCCATCACTTTCATAAGTCCAGATAATCCAAAATACTAGAAACAAAGCCAAGATTTGGAGCATTCTTGGATTTCTGAAGCTTAAATGCTCACACTGAAATTTTAACAATTTGTTTTTGCAGGTAAAAGCAGATTCCAGCAGATGTCTATCTGCTTTTGCACCTCTGCTGAAGCCTAGAGACTTCACAATTTTTTAAATAATTGAACAAAGTCCTAATTTTCATTCAGAGGTTAATGAATATAAAGGTATTTTTCTACTTTTTTCCCCATCCAAGTTCCCCTGGCTCCCTGAAAACTTCCCCTATGCATCTCAGGTTAAGGGCTCCTTATCTAGGACTTTGCCGGGAGGTCAGGTGAAGCTTTCTGGCCTATAGTTTGCATTATTAAGCGGCATTTTAGTAGCACTTGACAGTTATCATGCACTTGATATGTATTATATGATTATATTGGCATCTGTCTTACGAATGATCAAACTAAGAGTCTGAGGGATTAAGTAACATTCTCCGACCATATAGTTAACAAATAGGAGAACTGGGTCTCAAATCTAGGTCTTTTTGATTTTAAGTCCAGTGTTCTTATTATACCACTGAGCACGTCCCCCATGTGGTTGTTGGCATTCCAGAGTCCTGGGAAATCAGTAACATTTTGAAAAATATTTTATGGTTTCTAACTGTTTGTTGATTGGGATTTCCTTTTCTCTTTCATGCCTCATCATGTCCCCTGGCTAGGAATTTGATAAATTCTCCTGTGATTAGGAGAAAGTGTTGAAGGACCACCACTACCATCACCACTATCATCACCCTTCCCAGACAAGGATAGCACTGCCAAAGAGTCTCCACAAAAATTACTATAAGTGATTGAAGAGACACATGGCTATAAGTAGTAAAAGTAAACGTTGGGCAATGTAAGAGCAGCTATGTTCTCACAGGTTTTTCTTCATTCAAGGAAAAAACACAGGCTGGTGTGGGTAAGTGAAACTGGAAATGTTTGGAATGGATCCTGAGAATGAATCATCTGCTGACAAACCCTGCCTGTTTTTTGACCTATCTTTGCCATAGCCTAGTCTAGAGTTACATCCAAAGCAAAGTAACTTGCAGCCTCAGTTCCTTTCCCAGAATGCAGAGCAAAATTTAATTTGCAACACAAACAGGGTCAAGCCTTGAGATTCAGTGTCTTCTATGTACTAAAAGGGCATAAATAGTAAGCAAATCCTTTCTGATTTTAAAACACACACACACACACGCACACACTGATATTCTACCAGGGGCATAGTTGTTTAGCAAAGTCACTTCTTTTCCCAAGAAAGAGTATGAAATAATGTTGGCATAAGTTGTGGGGAGAATTTAAAACTGCCAATACAACCAAAGTGAATGACACAAATCAACTAATTCATTATGAACCAGGAAGTATCTAGTTTATTTCTTATCCTGTTTCATGGCTAAAGGGGACAACTAATGTCAAAATATAAGGTGGAGAGTTCTCATGTTTCATAATGCTGAATCTTTTCCAAATCAGTTCTTGCTTCATTGAAGCAACATCAAGGTGAAGTACAACCTAACTATCAGGTTACTTGTAAAGTAAAAGTCATATTAACTCTCTGATCTCTGCCCTATAGAATCTATTGGGTTTTTAGATTGGCCTTTGATTTCACTGGTATTGGATATTTCTGGTTAGAAAATAAATCAATCTAAAATTCCTTTTACCATTGGATATTGGAGTATCTTCTCAGTCTCTATGACAGGTAGGACTTAAAATGAAGTCTTCCTGATCCTGAGGGCAGCTCTCTAACCATTACACCACAGCTACCACTTGTAGAAACTGCCAAAAACTAATAATGATAATAATAATAATTTGTATTTTATTAGCTCTTCTGGGTTTATAAGGATAGATAGATGGATAGATAGATGGACACATAGAGAAAGAAAGAAGGAAAGAAGGAAAGAAAGAAAGAAAGAAAGAAAGAAAGAAAGAAAGAAAGAAAGAAAGAAAGAAAGAAAGAAAGGAAGGAAGGAAGGAAGGAAAGAAGGAAGGAAGGAAGGAAAGAAGGAAGGAAGGAAGGGAGGGAGGGAGGGAGAGAGGGAGGGAGGAAAGAAGGAAGGAAGGAAGGAAGGGAGGGAGGGAGGGAGGGAAGGAGGGAGGAAAGAAGGAAGGAAGGAAGGAAGGAAAGGAAAGGAAAGAAAGAAAAAGAAAAAACAGAAAAGGCAACATCTGGCATTTTGTTGTTGCAATAGAGATACATATCCCATTTTAATCTCTGAAACTTTTATTTCTCTTAAAGACTAGTCTTAATCCCAAATCACTCTGGTCCCAGACCAAGCCCTGCTTCATCACTGTTTGGACCCTGATTGGCTCAGAATGGATGTAAATAACAATCTTTGCTGTTTTGGTCAGAACCCTGGGGGTCTTACCCTTCCATTGGAAGAGGCCGTTCTTTGCCTCATTTTTTTAAGCCTTAGTCGCTAAACAGGGACTGCTTCAGTCAAACTGAAACCTTAGCTTGAAAAGTCCAAGGCCTCCACTGCATCTTGGGCCATCTCCAGTTGTCCTGATCCATATCTGGCTGCTGGACCCAGATGGCTCTGGAGCAGAGAGTGAGGCTGATGACTTTGCACAGCATCCCCTAACTTATATGTAATTCACTTGCATGTCATGGCATCACTTCCGTGATGTCATGGTCCTCTTCCACAACAAAGGACAGACAGCAGCAGAGATACATATAAAAAAAATACTTTGTCTCTCTATTCACTCCATTCTTGTCTAGGTTCTATTCTTGACTCTGGGATTCTTTCTCCATAATTATAAAACAACCTGCTGACCCTAGGGGATCACTCTATCCCTGTGACCTACTCTTTTCTCTGTTTGGTCAGATTTTTCCAGCATGTTTTTATAGGTACCTTTCCCACCTACCCCAACTTTCAGCTTCTTTTTGTGTTTTTTTCTCCTATTAGAATGCCAGCTTTTTGAGGACAATAACTGTTTTTGTTTTGTCTTTGTATCCCAAAGCCTTAGCACAGTGCCTGGCACAATGAGCCCTAAATAAATGCTTGTTGACTTATCTTGAGTAGCTTATATTCTAATAGATGAAGACAACACTTAAAGCCTAGAGGAATGGAGGAGGAGGAACTGGTACCCAAGTTGGGACATAATGACGGGGCTGTGGGAAGTGGCACCACAGCCTGACTCCAGGCTAGCCTGTCATTCGGGGTTGTGTTGGGGAGGTAAGCCAGGAGAAGAAACCTGATTTCTGACAGGACAGAGATGGTTGAAAGTGAGATGATCATGAGAAGACTATAGGCTTTTTGCATAAGTTATCTCATTTGATCCCACAATAACTCTGGGAAGTGGATGCCATCATTTTGTAGATGAAGAAACTAAATACCACATAGATTAAATGATTTGCCCAGGGTCAGACAGCTAGTATTTAAGCTCAACAGGATTTAAAACTGGCCTTCCTTACTTGAAGGCAGCTGGGTGATTCAGTGATAGAGTGCTGGACCTGGAATCAGGAAGAGCTGAGTTCAAATCTCACCTTAGACTCACACTAGCTGTGTAATCCAGGGCAAGTCACTTAACCTCTCTTTGCCTTAGGAAGGAAATGGCAAGTGACTAGTATTTTTGCCAAGAAAACCCTATGGACAGTATTCCTATGTTATGATTATTGAAGAGTTAGACATGATTAAATGAATGAACAACATCCTCACTTCACACTCTGAGTACTATCCAATACACCAAGCTGGTATGTGTGTACTTGCATAGATTTTTGCATGTAAATATGCATGTGTATAGCCAAAGAATTGGTTTCAGAGTCAGGAATATCTGTGTTTAAGGTCCACTTCAGTCATATCCTGGCTGTTTGACTCTATCTGACATATAACATCTCAGTGCCTCCAGGCACATATCTATATTACCTATAGGCAAATGACTACAAAGTCCTCATTAACATTGTTAAGAGACAGCTTCCTCATCAAGAGTCCTATACACACACATTCATAAATATGTGTATATACATATATGAGTTCATTCTGTCTCTATGTATATGATTATGTGTGCCTTAAGCTAATTTAAATAAGGTTGTTTTTTTTTTCATTGAAAGGAATTCCATTTTAATGCACTCTGGTGAGATAAAGAACATCATTGCTTCTGTGGCCTTCTTTGCAATTTCCTATACCATCCCCAGCCCCAGTGATGTAATTTCCAATAAAGCAGCATATTTATAAAGACATGAAGGAAGTACAATATTGAGATAAGCTTATGTGGGTAGAAGCAGATTGGTATCAGTCACTTCCCAATGCCTTCTCTGGGGGACCACTTTAGTTATAGCTCAATAGGGTTAGAAGGATGGGGTGCTGAGGAATTACTTTCATGCTTTTAAGAATTCCTCCAGGGATGAAGGGAACTTATTGGTATAGCCATTTCAACTAGCCATTCTTATGGAAACTGCATGCAGTTCCTGGTATGAGGACATTCTTAAGGGGAGCATATTAGCCCTTACAATTAAAGAAGAGCGACACAGGGCAGCTGACAATTGTTTCAGCTAATGTTTTATATCATCAGTCCTTTTCTTTTGGACATCTATGTCCCACATCTCTCTGTTTTGCTTTTTTTTTTTTTTTTTACAAATTTTTATTTATTTTCTTCTCTTTTTTCCCTTTTAGCCAGTGAAAAAAATTTGATAATGAAAGACAAAACTCTGACAACAAATATGTGTAGTCAAGCAAAACTAACCCCAATGTTATCCAGGTCTAGTACACAAGTTATATTCTGTATCTTGATTCAACCCTTCTGTCAGGAAGTAGGAAGCAAAAAGCATCATCATTCTCTTCAGTCTATTGGAGTAATTATTGGTTATTGCATTGATCAGAGTTCTTGTGTTTTTCAAAGTTATTGTCTTTACAATTTTCGGTGGAGGACACTGTCATAGCTATTGAAAGAGGTTAGAAGAAATTTTTTAAAAAGCTATAGAAAACGGGAGGCTAGGTGGTGCAGTGAATAGAGCACCGGGCCTGGAGTCAGGAGGACCTGAGTTCAAATCTTACCTTGGACACTTTACACTTTCTAGCCATGTTACTTTCTAACCCCAACTGCCCTACCTTCCCCCTTCCAAAAACCAAATAAAAAAAAGGAAAAGAAAAGAAAGTATAGACAACATAAATAGCATAGTAGTGAATTTTAAATTTGAAAACAGACTAAACAATCATATACTGTTTAATGCAAACTACATAGAACTAATATTTCCAAGACTCCTTGCATTGCAATGTGACCTATCAGAAAACTGAATGGAGTGGCTAGAAGGTACAGCGAATTGAGCACCAGCCCTGGAGTTCAAATCTTGCCTCGGATGTTTAACACCTACTAGTCATGTGACCTTGGGTAAGTCACTTAACCCCAATTGCCCTGCCTTCACTCCCTCTGAAAAGAAAAAAAAAATAATGGAACAGTGCTTCATTCTTGGGATAAAAAAAATGTATGGGGGTGAGGAGGGAGGTAAAACAAACTCCTTTCTCAAAATACTATCTGCTGGAATGGGCACGTGTACTTAACATATCCTCTATTGAATTAAGATCACATCTCTCAGGTGTGTGTGTGTGTGAGAGAGAGAGAGAGAGCTTTGCTGTGCAACATTATTCATGATATTCTCTGTATTGGTAGGTGAAACATGGAATTTGAAGAGAATACAACTGAAGAGAAAGTCAACTCTAGACAAGGAACAGTGGGGTTGATGAGTTGGCTTCGTCTAAATGGTAGCTCTGTTAGGATCTTGCTGAGGTTATTGAGAACAGGTGAAGGGATTTAAAATGAGCAGATGACTGAGCTGAAACTAAGAGGAGAATTATAGGTAAATGAATATGGAGGGTTAGGAGGTGTTGCAGGAGAGGAAGATGAAGAAGGAGAGGGAGAGAAGACAGTGCAACTTCCAAAAATAGTACTATATATGAAACAAGTTGTTTCTTTTGCAGATGGGATGGGGTAAGATAGGATTGGAATGGAGAACTAGTTCAAAATCTACTTTGAAAGCATGGGCGTATAAATAGGTGATGAGAATGCTTAATTTAATTCCTTCCTAATAAATTGCTAATCTGTTTGAACAAATTTGTTTTCCCTAGAACTCCTTTAAAAGAGAGCCCATGAGTTGTATATTTTAATGGAGACTGACCCAAAGAATACTTTGAATCCAAGTGTCTCTTTCAAAGAATTGTATTGAGGTGACCTCCAAAATTCAACTTACTATGATTAGATAATAATGTAACACTCCATACACCACTTGTAAGTGACTGATCTATTTTCTAGTTGACAAGCTAGCACAGGAAAATTTAATTTTTCTATAATAACATGGGACGTGTTTTCATTTTTTCCCATTGAATTTCATATTCCCCACTGTCCCCCACACTGTTTAGTAGAGGTGGTAAGAAGCTAAAATAACTCAAAAGGTAGGAAATAATGAAAAATGAGAGCTATGAAGGAACCAATAAAGCTATAAATCAGGAAATCAGTAAATGAATATTTAAGAATTGATTTTTTTGTTTGGGGGTTTTTGTTTGGTTTTGTGTGGGTTTTGGGGAGGCACAGTACAAAGTGGTATAGTATAATGAACATTAGTCTTGGATTGGATTCTAGTGCCGCTAACCTTGGGCAAGGGATTAAATTTTTCTGTATAAAGAATAAAAGGCAGCAGATGGCTGTACTTGGCAGCCACAATTTGCCAACAGGTATTCACAACCATTATCATTGCTATTGCAGAGTTCCAGGGGGTCAGTTCAGTGTCAGCTATTGCCTGTTGGTGGAGAAGGCTGGGAGAGCTAACCCCTGAGTGCTGGTGATGGATTTAGTCAAAGACACAGAGTTTGTGACTCCAGGTCCAAAAGTCTCTGTATTCACTGTTCTGACTAGCTGCCTCAGTGTCTACCATGTGCCAGGCACTGTGCTAAGGGTTGGAAATACAAAGACAAAAATGAAATAGTCCTTACCACCAAGAGCTCACATTCTTTTAGGTGGGACATAAATGATACATGTAGAGTATACATAATTTTTTAAAAGGTAGTTTGTGGAGAGAGGGCACTAATATATGAGGGCATTCAGGAACAGTTTTGTGGAAAAGTTGGTACGTGACTTGAATGCTGAAGGGAATTAGTAATTCTAAGATGTGGATGTGAAGAGGGAATATGTTTGATGCAAAGGGGACAGTCAGTGTCAAGGTAAAGAATGGAGAGATGGATGAAATGTCAGGTGTGAGGAACTGCAAGAAGGTAGTTTGGTTGTAACATAGGGTATAGGAAAGGGAGAAAAAATGGTAGATTAACGGTGATGAAAGACTTCAGATTACAAAAAAGAATATATTTTAACCAAAGAGCAAGAGCAATAGAGAGAGAATCAAAATATATTTAACATCACTATAATTATTGTGAAGAGTGAGATGTAAAAATGGAGAAGAAAGTGAGAATGATATGAATACATGAGAGTAATGTGAATCACTGCTTGTGTGTTTGCACTGTGCTGAGAAAGAGGAAAGGAATTTTTCCTTTGTGTGTGGAATCCTAAAGTTGCTTCTAGACATATTTAGGATTGCCCAAGTAAGGATTTGTGGCATCAATTGTGTTTTGATTACATGGCAAGTGTGTTTTTCCCTGGGTCCTAGTGCCAAACACACACACACACATACACATATGTACATGTATGTGTATGATATATACACATGCATATAGAAACACACAAGCATATATATATAGTTACAGAAGTATATTTATAGCCTAGGAGTCACCTCAATATAGTCATTTAAAAGTGACACCCGAGTTTAATGAACTCTTTGATTTAATCTCTTAATTAAAATTTATAACTCATGAGTCCTCTTTTGAAAATTTTACAAAATAGATAATACACACATTTTAGGCAAAAAGTTTTAAAGACATAGCAACCAAGCAAGGAAAAACTGTGGCATCTTCAAGGACTATAATGATGCTTGGATCTGGCCAGATTTAATATCTGAGAAAGGGGCCTACCCCTGTGGGTATTAGTTCATACATCTTTAGAAAGAAATAATTGGACTAAATTATCTCTCAAATTCCCTAAAGTACTAGGATTCCATGACTCCCTCTCATGAATCTCTTTCCCATACAAGAACCTCAGGTTTCCCTAAATCCTATTGACCATTATGTTGAAAGTTGATCATAGACAACATAATTTGAGATTTTTAGAGAGGAATATGGAGTAGAGACTTTTACAAGAACCTAACACTCTTCCCTACTCTCATCTTTTCTCTTTAAGAAAAACAAAACCCTTGAGACTAGTTACTCTTCTGATGCTATTTTTTCTAAGTTATTTTTTTTCTAGAGCAGCATGGAAAAGTTAGTGCCAGGACATCTACAGCACTTGAGAATATGCTTGCCTCTTCTAAAGTAAAAGACTGAATTTAGCTCTTTGAGGAGATTCAGTTAATTACATGAACATTGAACTCACTCCAGGGAACATAGTCAACATTTCTATGGAATTGACTCTCAAATATGTCCCACCATCGTACCTAATTACATAGAAGGGTAGATCAGTTAAGGTATGTTAAGCCAATTTTACATGTAATAATAAAAAGGAGCATTCATAATCTGAGAGAAATCACTCATTTTGGCAGTTGGTATTATAGATTAAGAAAGACACAGGGAGGTGTCTTACACTACTGTGAGAAAATGATAATTGGGCTTAAATCCCTTAAAAGTTGTATGAATAATTTGTTAGGCATGTTCCATTCTATTTATATATTTTGGGAATTCTTTGAACCATGATCTGTAATATACAAAGTATGTAGAAATATCATGTATAACACTTTATATTGTTTGGACTACATCTCAAATCTTCTGGATCTAGCGTAATTCCAGAATACAAAAGGTTCTCAGGTTTTTCTCAGAGCAGACAAAACTTACTTGAGTCACTTTTATGGTAATTCAAGCCTGATTTTAGATTTCGGGGATTATTGAGGACAAGAGGCAAGTCAAATCTACAAGTATTTATTAAGCACCTACTCTGTGCTATTAATAAGCACTGGGGACACAAATAGAAGCAGAAAGACTGTCCATGCACTTAACAAATTTAATTGCAGAAGACAATATATAAAAGCAAGTAAAAAGACAAGGGACTAAGGCAGGGCAAGGAGTAAGTAGGGCAGATAACTGAGTAGAAGTATGGTAGAGAAAGGTTCAGAGAGTCTCATTCTTGTGTCTGATCCTGAATTGACTTGGTTTCTGAAGCTGTCTTGAGGACAAAATACATTTACCTTCCCTTCCCTTCCTCAATTTGTCATACTTGGTTGCCCTCTTACTCCCACCTTAAAGATTTCTCCATTTATTCTAGTCTTCATCCTCTAGATTAGGTAGTGATGTTAAACTCATATGGAAATGGATGCCTGCCACAACATATAAACTTAGAAAACCACAAATTAACATTTTCTATATTGCATGACATTTCTTATTTATTGGTAAACATTTTTCAAACTACATTTTAGTCTCCTTGGGATCAGATTCCAGAATTGGGACATGAATGTGACACCTCTGATCTAGATTCCTTGAGCACTTGATGCCCCACACTTTGACATACAATACTGTGCCACCTTGTAGCATCTCCTCTGTTAACCTGTGTGCTCCACTGGATTAAAAGCTCTTTGGGGGTGGATCCCCTATGATAACTATCTATACAGTACTAACAAATAATAGACTCTCAGCAGTAACTAGTCTTTTGATCACAAAAGTTTGGAAAATCAGGGGAGGGCATGGGTCTGGTTTTAAAGATCTGGGAGCGATCTGCACAGACATAATATTGAAGTGGTGGGAGCATATATGGTTACCAAGAGTTAAAGAAGAGAAGCCAGGACAGAACCTTGGACAACACTCACAGTTAAGAGGCTGTAATGTGGATGAAGAGCCAGCAAAGAATACTAGAAGTGGCCAGATGATTTGAGGGTAAATCAGGAATGAGTAGTGTCGCAAGAATCTAGAATGAGTAAAGCATTGGGGAAGAGGGGGCAGTCAACAATGTCAATAAGGGGAAGGGGGATAAGCATTTATATAGGACCTACTATGTAGGTACAGGCACTATGCTAAGTACTTACCAAATATTATTCCATTTGATTCTCGCTATAACCCTGAGAGATAGGTTTTGTTATTATTCCCTTTTTATAGTTGAGGAAGCTAAGACAGACAGAGGAGGAGTGACTTACCCAGAGTCACGCAATTCAAAATTGTCTGAGACCAGATTTGAACTCAGATCTTCTGTCTCCAGCTCCATGACTGTATCTGCTATGCCACCTAGCTGTACCTTTCCTCAGCTTAAAATACAAATTATCTTTCTGATTAAAGAGAAGAAAAGAAACAGAAGTAGCATTAGGTAGATAGGACTTCCTTTTCATTATCAGGTGTTCCTTCCATATAGCACTCCTTTGAAGGTTGGTTAATAGTAGTATGTACTTTTAATTGAGCTACCACCATAACTATAAATCATTTCAATTAACATTAACTTCTATTGTGGCAGATATAATTAAGAATACATATGTGACGATTTCTGCCTTTTATAATGAGCCTTCTGCGTAATCACTATTGGAACTACAGTATTAAGTATAATTACTAAGTAATCTACGAGACCATAGAATTACTTTGTAATTATATCATATTTTCCTAAGCATAAAACATGGGGTTACTTTCAAAGTAAAGCACCATAATGACATTTAGCAATGTGCGACATTTTTTGATGAAACTGTTTCCATAAAGTGGGAGTTGACTTCTATAATCTTTGTAATTTGGACATTTCAAACTACAGGAAAAATCAGTCGCCAAGGTACCTTCTCAGAAGGAATATACCTCTTATTATTAAATATCTTTTTCTAACATTTTGAGAAAAATTGTCTAAACTCACAATCATTTTGTTTTGGGGCCAGAAACATTCCAGATGCCATTAAGTCTCTATACTAAAAAGTGAGTCTGCATTCAGTATTGTGGAATGGGATTTCTAAAAACAGCCGTAGCATAGTCTGCAGCGAATTCTTTGGCAGGAAGCTTAAACAGCACAATAAAATCTTCTGGACATATTTTCCAAAAGCATTTTCAGCTAAGATAACTTTTTGTATAGCAGCTGCTGGACACATATTCAAAAAGATCTTTGCAAAACCATATTTCCCTAAGCAGCAACTATGTGACCAAGTTTCTCAACCACCCATTTCATTATCCAAGTACAAAACATGCACATAGATTTTCCAAGAATAGCTTAGAATGAAGGAGGAACTTCCCTCAAAGATGAGAAATACAAATTTAACAGGCATTTATTAAGTATGCATTCGGTGCATGGAAGTGGGCTAAATGATAGGTTCAAATATATGTAAAAGTAAACAGAGCTTAATCCCTACTCTCAAGAGTCTAATAGTCTAATGGGATATGGAGGGGCTGAGAGATGCTACATGTCTACAAAAATATTATGATACAACGTAGAATTTATGGAGGCTAAAGCAGAGATAAGAAAAAAAAGTTTTCAAGCAAGCAAAGACTGAGAGGTTTATCTTATGCCCACAATTTTGCTAGAGGTAAGTAGAGAAGGATACTACAAAGGATGTATATACTATGCTCTCTAACCACAAAATATCTTCCAGTCTAATTGGAACAAAAAAGATGAATACACATTAAAGGCATCAGAGAATAAGGCAACATCTACTAAAGTGAGAAATTGTCTGGTACAGATAACAAGTCAGTTATATTATGTGATATTTGTGGAGAATGGAAAATAGAACAATTTAGAGAACAGACTCGAGATAATGACAGAGGAGAGCCTAGAATCTTGGTTACCTCTCTCTTAGCAAAGTTTGTTGTTGTTGTGGATGCCTTGTTTGGTTTTGTTCTTTGTTTTTTAATTTCACCATGTGGTTTCATTAGGAAAGCCTTCTCCAAGAAGATAGAACTGAAAAGAAATATATGCAATCACAAATTGTCGTAATCATAAAAGGCTTATGGAGGAAGAAACTGAAGCAAACAGACCTTGGACTTACTCAGCATCCTGTAGGTGGTAGTATGTAAAGCTGAATTTGAACTCTCCTATTTCTGAGTCTAGACTCAGAGTTCTCTCCACCACCACATAGCTATACTTCCTTACACTTCCCTAGCATGCCTTTTATTTTTTTAATTGGCACTTTCCCAAATAGGTGCTTTAGAAAGCATGGGAAAGGTGCAGCTAGGTGGTGCAGTGAGTAGAGCACCAGCCCTAGAGTCAGGAGGACCTGAGTTCAAATCCGGCCTCAAACACTTGACACACTTACTAGCGGTGTGACTTTGGGCAAGTCACTTAAACCCAATTGCCCTCCAAAAAGCAAAAAAAAAAAAAGAAAAGAAACCATGTGATAGTCACACTGGTGACAGAATTATAGTTGCTTGAAAAATCCAAGAACAAACCTATTGAGGGAGATACCATTGAGCCAAACGTTTTATTTTCTTCATAAGCCAAGGCTTCAGTGGATTGGTGATCTAATCCTTGTGGGCATCCATGCTTTCTCACCCTCTTTGATCCTTGCCACATCCTCTCAGAAATTTTCCATAAAGGATCCTTCCCACGTACTAGAGACTGCTTTCATGGTCTTTTAAGTACAACACTTGAGCTATCCATCTGTTTTATCCCTTACTAGAGTGGCCCACTTCTGGTTTTGATCACAGAATAGAGTCTATCATTGTGGACCACAGATTGTAGATCGGGAAGAAACCTAAGAGATTGTTTATGGTCCAGTACTCTCAGTTTGCAATGGAAAAATTAATACCAGAAGTGGTTTAAAGAAAAAAAAGCCAGCCAAAGTCATACAGGTAATAATAGCACAGCCAGGATTTGATCCCTGGTCTTTTCGCTCTCAAATCTTGTATTCTTTCCATTACACCACAGGACTTTTTTATCTTACTTATCTAGTATATCTTTTATACCACTTCTTGGAATTTTGTCGTTGCTGTTAAGATTCTTTAGCCTCCTTAAGGTCACAATGCATCTCTTCATTGATTCCCCTTTGGGTTACCTGGGATTTTTATTTATTTATTGGAGATCATAGTGTTATATGA
>JAQQSW010000431.1:0-16931 GCA_028646575.1 Pseudocheirus occidentalis | reverse complement strand
TTGTAACTCAAAACCTTGTGGAAATGAATGATGTAATCAAGAAAATAAATTAAAATTAAAAAAAACACAATGTAAACTTTTTTTCTTTGAGTTCAATATAATGTTATAATATGTTATATTTCTCATTTCATTTGTTTCCCACATTAACACTGATCACTCATCTTTAACAGTACTAATTTAGTGATAATAATTTTCTAATTTTTTGGTAAGTATTAACATTAGCCAGGCAATATTATCTGTTTATATAAGCCAGGATTGTGTTGTTGATTCTGACATATGGTAAGCCGGAGGGAAGAAAAAATGTTTCATATAATTGTGAGTCAGTATAAATCTCCATTGTTACCTAAAATATATTATTTTCTGAAAATAATCATGGTAAATCCTTTTCTACTAGAATTTTATAGATATAAATATAAATCATAAACGTGAGATGACACAGACAATATTGGAACAACCAGGAAAAAGACTGATACATGGACACTGTGGGACTGAAAGTCCTTACAATCTGTACAATCCAGAGCGCTGTACATGAATGATACCTCAGAACAGCTGGATGAAGTTTAGAAGCATTTTGCTTCTTGGTCTTCACACATTTTTCCTCCGCCAAACCTTACCCAGAGGAAAGGAAGCCAGAAGTTTTCAGGAATGAGGACTTCAATGGAAGCTGCTAAAACCCGTTAAATCCATCTGATGGTGCCCCCATTCTATATAATGGTTTCCAAGTAGGGACTCATCAACATCTGACTTGTTTTAATTTATTGAAAGGAGTCCCTGTTATTTTCTACCATTTTAAACTTGACATTTCTCAGATGTGGAACACCTTTAATATTGCTTTGATTCCTTTCTCTATCTGCCTTGTACAGAAACTCCTTATTTGGTGGCCAACTACTGCTTTGTAAATAACCATTTTCATGGCCAAATGAAGAATATATTGAGAAAGTAGTGCTTGGATTAGTTTTTCCCATATGGTTCGGGATTCTGAACTGCAATGAAACAATAAGAGTCTATTGGTTCAAAGTATTCTGAATCAAAATCAAAGAAGCTAATCTCTAGCTGCCTTGAGAGGCATTAGTGTCCAGATCTAGTGAGCTATTAGTCATGCTGTGCCTTACCTTGATCTAACCATATAGGAAATCTTGTGTTTAGTGCTGGGTGCCCTAATTTTAGGAGGTGCATTGGTAAGGTGAAGAATATCCAGAGGAAAGTCAACAAAATGATGAAACATCTGGAGTTATTTTTGTATAAGAACTGTTTAAAGAAAATGGGAATGTTTAGCCTGAAAAATAAAAGACTTGGATGGGGAATATGGCATCAACATGGTCTTTAAGTATTTGGGAAGCTACCAACTAGAAGAAGGATTAAATTTATTCAGCTTGAGTCTGGAGGATAGGACCAGGAGCAACAGGTAGAAATTACAAAAAAGAGAATTGAGGTTAGATGAAAGGAAAAAAAATTCTCATAATTAGAGCCATTAAAAAGCTATAAAAGAGCTGCCTTGGGAAGTTGTTTATCTTTCATTATAGATCTTCAAGCAAAGGCTACCCTTATAGGGACAGGTTGTGGAGGAGAGGTTTATTCAAATGCAGGTATAGGTGGGACTACATGCCTTCCAGTTCTGAGATTCTGTGATGCTGTGTCCTCTCTTCCTCTTATACCCAACACCTTCTATCCAGGACTGGAAGACTTGTAGCAGACTAAACTAAAAGCAGTACTATGTAAACCGTTAATAAGTTTTCATCTAGAGCAAGACACTCTACACTTCAACAAAATTGAGATGAGTTCGCCTATCCTGTAACCAAGAAGAGTCAATTCCCTAATCATAATGTAAGGGGTAAAGATCTACTAATTGATTAATCTACCCAAAAGTATTACTGGGGGCCTACCATGTGATATCAGCAGCTAGGTGGCACAGTGGATAGAGCTCTGAACCTAGAATCAGGGAGACCTGAATTCAAATCCTGCCTCTGACATTTAATAGCTGTGGACCCTGAGCAAGTCACTTAACCCTCTTTGCCTCTTTTCCTTATCCACAACATGAGGTGGAGAAGGAAATGGCAAACCACTCCAGTATCTTTGCCAAGAAAACTCTAAATGGGGTCACAAAGAGACAGAATGACTGAAACAACTGAACAACAATAGCTATGCAATATGTACCATGTGTGCAGGGAATGAGTTGTTCAAACAGTCTTCTCCAATAAGTAGCTCATAATTTCATTTTGTGGAATCATTCATATACACAACAAATAGAGGAAAAGAAGAAAAAATATCAACTCCACATACAAATGTTATGTAGAATTTAGTGCATAACTGTGATTGAATTAGTCATAGAAAACTTCACTGTGGGCTACAGGGAGGAAGGTTTCATAGCACATATAGACCTTGAAGGAAGGGAAAGCTTTGATTAGAAAGACATGAAAATAGTACATATTTCCTCCAAGAGGAATTCATAAATACTCCTCATGTCTAGCACCTGAGAACCAGGCTCTATTCTTCTGTTGTAAATAGAAAAGGGCTATATGTCCTCCTAGATGGGGAGAAGTACTTTAAGAGCTAGAAAAGTCATCTCCTAATTCTCTTTCCTGCTGAAGAAGATAATTCTCCCTGGTGTATATGATCATCTGCTCCTTAAGTGGCTAGTGTGACTTTTAGATGATGACATGTAGCCAAAGAATTTGTACAGCTTGTGGGATGATGGAAAGCATTGAGAATCTTGACTTCATTCTGATTTGGAATTAGTTTATTCTTTTGTTCATCTAGGATCATGTATACATTTTCAGGGTTATAGTGATGAGTCAGCATTTACTAAGCAACTTATCTTACTTGCCTTTGATTTTTGCACAACTTATACAGTCCAATTTATTGAATCTATGGAATATAAATCCACCATGAGGGCAAGTTTTATTTTTTACCCAAAAAGATAATTGAGGGAATTTCTGACCCTTCCACATCCCTGGCCTCAGAACTATCATATGAAGTTCCTGTGGCTTCTGTACCTCATTGAAATTTTATCTCTCTTACACAGAAGAAGATGAAATTTTAGTTTAGAAACTAAGTAGTTTCACAGATAGAATCAGAAGATGAATTCAAATCTTGTCTCAGTCACTTGATATTTGAGTGGCCTTGGGTGAGTCCCTTTACTTCTATTAGCTTCAGATTCCTCATCTGGAAAAATAGGGATAGTAGTAGAACCTCACTCCCAGGGTTGTCATAAAGTTAAAATGAAGAGGGAAAACACAATGGAAGTTTTAAAGTGCTCTATAAATGTTTATTAATATTATTACTATTATCAGTTCATGTCTCTCTCTATACTACGTTCATTTGGAGAAAGGACTAGAAAACAGACTTTGTGAGTATACACCCAACAAAAAGACATGATTCTTGCTGGAGACTTCAATTGAACTCAATTTAATAAGCATTTATTTCTTAAGTAGTTGTTACGTGAAAGGCACTGGGTGAAGTGCTAGAGCTGCAAAGAACAAAATGAAATAATCTCTGCTCTCAGGAACCTTATTTGGTATTGAGGGAAGACACATAAAATATTAAATGCAAAAAATGCAAAGTAATTTCTGGGTGGCGTGCACTTGCAACCAGAAGGATCAGGGCATGCTTCCTGTACTTGAACTGAACTTTGACGGAAGCTATGGCTTTGAGGAGGTGGAGATAATTAGCGATTGAATTACATGCACAGAGAACAGAGATGCAAAATCATGGAGGTGGGATACAACATCATGTAAAGAAAAGAGCAAATAGACCAGTTTGGGTAGGATGCAGAATGTGTAAAGGAAAGTAATATGGTAAGCATGGAAAAGTAGGTTGGAGCCAAATTGTGAAGGCACACTTTGTATTTTGTCCTAGACAAGAGTAAATAACTGAAATGGCTTAGTCAACAGAATGGTGTAAAAAAACAACTGTCCTTTAGTAATATCCATTTGGAAGTTAAGGGGAACACGCCCAAGAGAGGAAACAGACAGTAGGGAAGAAGACAATGTAGTGGAGGCAATTGCTATAGTCCAGGCAAGATCCCTGAGAGAGTATAGAGGAAAAAGAGAAGAGGACTCAATAAAGAACCTTGTGGGATAACACTAGTCAGAGGATAGAGCACTGATGGTGAACACTGGTTCATAAAAGAAAAGTCAAAGAAGAGATGGTCAGATAGGTAGCAGGACAATCAGGAGAAAGCCTTAACAACCCAGGGTGGAGATGGTGTCCAAGAAGAAGGGTGAGCAACAATGGCAAATGTTATAAAGGAGTCAAAAAGAATGAGGACCAAGAAAAGATCATCAGAATTATCAAGTACAAGATCATTGGTATACTTTGAGAGATTTGGTTGAGAGATATAATCTGAATCCAGATTTTAAAGATCCAAGAAGTAAATGAATCAACAAATTTAGAAAGTTCCTATCCCTTCCCCTAAAAGCTTGATTCTAAAAAGGAAAAGAATCTATACCTATATATATACTATATAGGTATAGTAGCTTGATAGAACAGGATTAGGATGAAGGATGAGAGACATTTAAGCATATCTGTAAAGTAGAAGCACCTCACTCGGGTCACATTATTATGATTATTTTTTTCAACATATGAGCAGCAGTTCTCTGGATAAGTCGAAGTGAACAAGGTTAGTCTTACCTAAATTTTAGAGAGCATTCTTCCCATTAGGTCACATTAACATCCTTCCCTGTAGCAGGTCCACTATTACCCAAAAAAAGGAAATATCAAGTCAAAGGGTTAAATGAAACCTTTGGACAATTTCTCCTCTTCACTTCAGATGTACAAGGGGTTTCTGACTTCCAGTTGAAATCTCCACATTTCCATTTGGTTCTAGGACTGTATTTTAGACAGAGACTCTCCAGTGTCACTTCCTCCCACCCCCAACACTTTCCATATGGCAGGATTGTAAGACTTATAGCAGACTAAACTGAGAGAGTGTTACCTACTTAAACTGTTTTTCTGACTTAATAAGAATTTTTCATCTACTGCAAGCCATTTTAAAATATTGTCTATACACAAACAGTCACTCTGAATAATAGGTCTGCACACAGTAAATGTCACCTCTTTAAATCACACGGGACCTCAGAAGCAGAGCAGAGAATGCTTCATAACAGTTTAAACTTCAGTCTCCCATTTATTATGTACGTGTTTATAAATCTCAGAGGGCACTCTTTCGCCTCCTGGGAAATCCAAAACAGTGCAGTTGTTTGTCAGGGTGACTTGCCTTGGAGGGTTGAGGCTTCTGTTATCCTTCTTGCTTCCTGATCCCATTAGGATCCATGATGGGCAATCCACAATCATTGCTGGACATGTGCTTTCCCATTATATGTTTAATGAAGGAACTTTGTTTCCAGGCCTTTAAAACCAAGAATTTTTAAGACATTAAATGAAATCTTTCTTTTTCTTTTTCTTTTCTTTAGTACCTTAGATAAATGATCATCTTTACAAAAGGGCTTTTGAGTTTTTCACTTAGGGTAAGCCTAAGACAGCTTACACAGCAATGGCATTGAAAAACTCCTTAGCTATTCCCATCTATCTTGGTTAGTATGAATACTTTAGCATTAAGTGGAGAAAAAGAGAATCCATCAATAGTTAATAACTGACCTTAAGATGAGAATTCAAAGTTCACTACAATTACACCCAAGTGTCAGCAGAACCCACATGGGACGCTATCAATGTATTTGACTATGTACAACCTGGGAGAACAAATTTAAATGCTATCAGAGAAAGAACTGGGCATTATGTGTAATAAGAAAATATTGTTGTGCTGTCCGGCAGCCCAGACAACAGGGACCAAAATTGTTCTCTATGAGTGATGATAACAGAATAAAAATGTACCCGCCCCCAAAAAAGTAAATGGGAATCAGGCTGAAATTTCATCAAAGGGGTCTGTTGTAAAGCAGATGTTTATCAAATTCGATGGAAAACTTCATCTATCTTAAAATATATAATAAGGTTAGGCAAAGGATTAAAAGAAAGCATTTATGATTTAAGAAATGTGAAATTAATTGCATTCTGGTGTCTTTGCTGTCTATTGGCTTTAGAGAAATGTTTGCATGATTTAAATGTGACTCTTCATTGGAAGGCAAAGTATCATGTTGTGCTCTTTATTTTTTTTAACGTACAGTGGAAAGAAGCCACAAAGAGCATATTTTGTGTCTTCTATTGTATGTCTTTTGTTGGGTTTCAACAAAACCTACAGGAAGGTAGAATTCCCTGAAAGTCCCCTCTCCATTGTGTGAAAAGTGAATCCTTGGGAAAGTGGCTTCTTTGCTTTCAATGCTACCAATGCCTATCCTTGGGACCCATTTATACCAAGGAAAATTGGTAAATGGATCAGGATCAGTCTAGTCATCTCAATGAATGTAGATATTTCCTTCAGTCATGTAGATCACAACACCTTTCCTTCCCCATTCTATGCAACTAATTTCCTTCTTCTCTAGTTAGTTTGCCAAACGAAGTCTACCAATGCTCCAATCCTAGAACATTTAAATTCTGGGAAGTACTTTTCTGGATACCTACAGTTCACAACATCCTGGAAATGTTTTGTGTTCTTTTGATATTGTGATGGTGCTAATGGAGAACCCAGGCTTTCCATATCTTATCTCTTCTTGTCTTCTCATGACAAGTACATATATTTTTGCCATGTATTTCTTTGATGACATTTTATATTATTACTACTGCATAATTTTGATGTGTACTGGGCTATAATCTGCTTATACCTAGCATACTGCTCTCCATTGTACTTTGAATGATGCTTAAATTCAATTCTTCAATACGTATAGTATTGGACTTTACAGCAGTAATGGAAGAATATTGGTAATAAAGATATACTCTTTTATTTCAAGGAGAATTCACAGGGGAGGGGGTCATTAAAAGATCTTTTCAGTATCTGAAAGCATTACAAAGATGGAGTTCTGTAAACTGTCCATGCACTCAGTGGAATCCACCATGGTTTAAGCAATAGACACTCTTCATCCATGTGAATTTTTCTGTATAAATAGTTATTCTAGAGTTTTTAATGTCTCTCATCTAGGAAGCTATAAAATATTCCAAGATTTTATAAAATCAGCATGCTATTATCTGCAACCAGAAATGTCTAGAAGACTTCAGCATCTATAAGAAAGTGCTCAGCTCAGATTTTGAGGTAATCCTTATCCATGGCAATGACAAATACTTTTTTTCTATAAACATCAAATGTTTGTGTATGCACATACCTATTATATAAATGTACTTACATATGCATATATATCAAATATATACATATATTTCTCAATAATGCTAAAAACATTTATCTTACACTTTAAAGTTGGAAAAGATATTTCTAAACATTATCTCATTTAAGATGAGATTAGTTTGGGTTATTGTGATGGTGTGATTGAAACTCCCTACCAGCAGTCTTCAGAAAATTTTGATATTGAGATATTTAGCATATTTCTGAAATATAATACTTTTTTCTGTATGACATCCCTCTGCTCATACCCGTACTTAAAGTATACAAAACACTTTATATAGGTTGTCTCACTTGACCCTCATAATAACCCTGTGAGACAGGTGCTATTATTACCCCAATTTTGTTTGGTTAATTCATAAGGAAACTGAGGCTTACAGATATTAAGACACTGGTCCATGGTTGTATGACTTGGAAGAAGCTGGGGCAGGATTTGGGTCAAATCTACCTGATTCTCCAGGAAGTCTAGCTCTTTATCTCCTCCTCTATCTAAAAACAAACAAACAAACCAATAAGCCATTATTGGGGTAATGTGTTTATTAAATCAGTTTTCTTAGACTTTTAACTCAACTAAATAGAGGTAATTTTAAAATTAAGAACAGATTTTGAACTTTCCTTCATTTTATAATTAGACTCACAGCTTTTAAGCTTCAAATTGAAGCTTTATTTGCATCTGAATGTCCACCAGCAATCAGACTAGGACTTATAATTATTTTTTTTTTGCCATGGGGCTTTAATATTATACCATGGGAAATCCTTTTGATTGATTTTACTACAATAAGCAATTCTTTAGTTTTTCATGGGTAGAACAAACCTATATTTCCCCTGCAAATGGAAGGCTGTAGTGAATCACAGAGGCAGGGTTCTTTCCTTCAGGGCTAAGAAGAAATGTAACATTTGGAATTCTAACTATTTTTGATAATATCCTATGATTATCTCATTTGACTCACATAAAAGCTCAGTGAGGTGAAATGGGAATGATAAGTGATTCTTTCAAAGTCGCAAACCTCAAATGTGGCAATCATACCCAAAACTGGGTCTCTCCTCTTTCTAAGAAGACAATATTCAGTTAGATTCATTACTGGGCTCTTTATCATTCCTGCACATCCTAGTGTTCATTTCCTTAGCTATACCATAGAATGTCAAAGTCATAGAGTTTTTTGAGGTAGAAAAACCTTCATTAGGGTGGCTAGAAGGTGCAGTGAATAGAGCACCAGCCCTGGAGTCAAAAGGACCTGAGTTCAAATCTGGCCTCAGACACTTGACACACTTTCTAGCTGTGTGACCTCAGACAAATCACTTACCCCCAAATGCCTTGCCTTCCCCCCTCAAAAAAAGCAAAAATAAACCTTAATGCCTACAAAAACATATAATAGATCAAGCAGCAGATAAAAGACTAGGAGATGTAAATAATAATATTAGTTGTAATGTTAACTCGATATATAAACTTAGGAAACTCAACCTCTCTGGGCTTCAGTTTTCTAATCAATAAAATGAATGGAGCAGAACTGAATCATTTCTATGTTCTCTTATTGCTGTAATAGTCTAAAAGTCTTTCTTTGATTCTCATTTTTTATCCTTATAAAAGAGTTTGTACCTTATTTTTAAATCCTAAACAAATACTCAGCAATAAATAAATGAAGACAGAAGCATGTCTTTTTGAGCCCCACACATGCCCTACCTGTAATAAATATGGTCTGGCAGCGAGTCAATGATCATTTTGATCCCATTTAAGTCAGGTGTGTGGGGAGGGAAAGGAGCTTTCAGAAAAGTCATCTCAAACTGTGGAAAGAGAATGATGCCTGACAAGTATTTCTCTTATTGAATAA
Source organism: Pseudocheirus occidentalis (assembly GCA_028646575.1). Lineage (NCBI taxonomy): Eukaryota > Metazoa > Chordata > Mammalia > Diprotodontia > Pseudocheiridae > Pseudocheirus > Pseudocheirus occidentalis. The sequence goes on along the minus strand of JAQQSW010000431.1, from coordinate 7,880 downwards.
TCCAGTTTACAAATGCTTCCAGACAGACTGAAGGGACCTGGCTAGGTTAAAAATATGACACCCACCATCAAAACCCATTTGAAAAATGTGCTTTGGATCACTGTGCCAAGAATTGGAAGGGGTGGTGCGGATCATCTTTTCTATTTGAACTGATCCCCAATAGTAGGAACAAGCTGATTTCCCTATTTGGGGGCAGGGCTAACATTAAGGAAATAAATAAAGAGCACCCCATCCACTGGAATGTCTTTTTGATATCTGCCACTTTGCTCCTTACAAGATTTCTGAGGCCTTGTACACTTCATGACAGGCTGACATTAAAACATCAATCATGAAAGCAGTTGGGGAAAAGGTACTTGAGTAGTCAACTTGCCTATTTCACATATTCTTACAGAGAATATAGGCATGTTGGGGCATTTCTGTCTTCACAATTACTACAAAGATTCCCTATGCTGGCTGCCCACAGGGATTAGCTGAAAAGGTTAATAGTATCTATCAGATTTACAGGGTACAACAAAGAAGGTGGCACATCCACTCAACGAGAGGTATAATGTCACCTGTGTGGGCCAAGCTTTCTACTTTCATTACCTTTCATTGGCCAAATGTCCCAAGTTTAACCTAAACCAGCCTTGGAATGTGATCTGTCTGTCAACAGTTGAACATTCACAGGAGGGAATGTTACATGGGGAATAGCTGCTTGGGGAGACAACATGGCCAGTTTGGGGGCTCTGGACTGAGGGAGCATCTTAAAAGTTAAACAAATGGATTTATACTGGAATATTACAAAGTCAGATTTGAACAAGTGTCAAGTCACTGTGGAAATATTTGGACTATGTATGGTGGATCACTATAAAAACACTTTCATTAACTTACCAACAGGAATAGTGTTGCAGCTACACATAAAGTTGTTTTATTTTTTATCAACTATTTCTAGCACTTTTTAAAAATTGTGTAAATATATAATTGACTTTTCAAATTCACAGTATATCAAAAAACAGAAAAGGTGAGGGGGTGAGGGACACATATTTCAAAGACACTAAGTGCATTTGATGTAATGGTCTATGATTTTCTCCAATGTTTTTCAACCCACGATTGAAGAAACAGATGGTAAGATTTTCTAGGAAGCTTAAAAAGAAACCAAACTAATACCAAACTGCTCAGCTATCAGACAGGGTAAATCCATTCTGTCGCATTTTTTTCCAAAACAACCCATCAGAGGACAGATTTGGCTTTACAAAAAAAGGTATTTACTAGGAAGCTTTTTGCAGAAGAGAAGGGCATGCTTTGTTAAACCAGATGCATTTTATTTTTCCTGGAACCAAGATTTATGAAAGCAGTATGCTCATATTTCTCCATATACAGTAATTGGAACTCATTATGCTAATTGTATTTCCATTATCACTAATTAACAATCATAGTGACCTGGCCCACAGTCTAATTTGTCTTTAATCTGTTTTTGTATAGGGAGTTTTACCCTGTAATTTCAAGGTGATAATTCTATTCAGTGCAACTTTATGAATTGCAGAATATAGCACTTTCAATACTTGCTGCTATTCCCATTCAGCTGCCTGGGAAATAAAAAGAAAGTGCACTTACATATTTGCATGTACTAGTTCATTGATCTTCTCTGACCACATGGACTTCAGTATGGTTAACCCATGACACCACTGGGGGTTAATCCATAATCTTTGGCCAGACAAAATTCCCTGTTACAGTAATGGGAGTTTTACCTATGCAAGGAACAGAGAATGTAGCCATTGAGTTATCATTTCTGGTAGCTGTTCAAGAACAAGTTGATATTTGCTGCCATTGGCAGGGAAAATATTTATGTTGGGCATACAGCTATCTTAAAATCTACCAGTTAATATCATGCAAATATCCCCACATTAAAAACTCCCCTTAGAAACAGATGGGGCTTGGGTACCAAAAATTGACTGCACCAGTACAGGATGGGAGAAATGGATCTAAAAAACAGGTTCATGAGAAAAAGACCTAGACTGAAAGTCTAATGTGAGTCAGCAATGTGAAATGGCAGATAGATAAGTTCATTCACTCTTAGGCTTCATTAATATAAATCATAATCAGAATTAGTAAGAAGGAGGAGGAGGAGGAATAAAAGGAGAAGGAGGAAAAGGAGGAAGAGTGGGAGGAAAAGGATGAAGAGGATGAGGATGAGGACAAGGACAAGGAGGAGGAAAAGGAGGGGGAGGAAGAGGAGATAGAGGAAGAAGAGGAGCAGGAGGAGAAAACTATAACAATCCATCAATAAATCAATAAACATTTATTAGGTGCCTACTATGTGCCAGGTATTGTGCTATGTGGTGAGCATACAAAAAGAGGCAAAAGACAGTCTCTGCCCTCAAGGAGCTTACAATCTAAGTGGGGAAACAACATAAAGCAAATTATATCCTGGATAAGTAGGAAATAATTAAAAGAGGGAGGACACTGGGATTAAGGGAGATTGGGGAAGGCTTCTGGTAGAAAGTGAGATTTTAGTTGGCAATTAAAGGAAGCCACAGAGATCAGGTGTCAGAGATGAGAAGGGAAAATGATCCAGGCATGGGATTCAGCCAGAGATAATGCCCAGAGTTGACAACAATAGCTAGCATTTATATAGTGCTTTAAGATTTGCTTAAGATTTTTACACATATTTCATTTTTCTTCTCACAAGACTGAGAGGTAGGTGCAAATGAGGAAACTGAGGCAGATAGAAATCAAATGTGTTGCCCTGGTCACACAGGCAGTAAGTATCTGAGGCTGGATTTGAACTTGAGTCTTCCTGACTCCAGATCCAACATTCTATTGACCGTGCGCCATCAGTCTGCCTTGATGTAAACGATAGTCTCTGCTTCTGTACTCTGTCCTAGTTAAACCACAGCTGAAATATTTTATGCTGTTCTAGGTGCCTTATCTTGGAAAGAACTTTGAGAACTTGGGAATATACAGAACAGATACCTCAGGAAAAATGTGTATGGAACTAGGATATTTAACCCTCAGAAGAAAAGGTTTAATGAGAACAGGTCAATTTTCTTACAATATTTGAAGAGATGTCTCATGGAAGTGGGATTAGTTGTATGTTACTTGGCCATAAAAGGAAGGACTAAGAACAATAATTGAAAGCTATAAGGATGACAAATTTTTGGTTTGTATAAAGAAAAAAAATGGGTACAGCAAGAATTGTCCAAAAACACAGCAGGTATTTAAAAGGCAGTAATTTTGTTGTTATTAGAGCCTTTAAGGAGAGATTAGAGGACTATTTCTATTTCACAGGAATGTTGTAGATAGGATTCATATTTCATGTTGCAGTTCTATTAAATGACCTCTGAGTTTCCTTCTAAGACTTAAGAATATTATTCTAGTCATGGTTTGGCCACTTGACCATTTCAAGACTTTGAACAAGTCACTAAACTTCTCAGCCTCAGTTCTATATTTATAAAATTTGGCAAAGGATCACTTCTACTTTATACCAGGGAGATTTGCTATAAGGATCATGTAATTTCTTATGAAAATGCATCATAAACTGTAATGAACTATGTAAATGTGATGTATTTTTATTGCCATATGTCTTCCTTGTCCATGTCATCTTCTGTGACTGTTCTCAGTTCTAAATAGTTCATCTAAATTCCTGGTTTTATAATATTTGCTATTTTTTTCTGCTCTAAGAAGCCAATGACAAAAACAGAAGTAGTTGTCTTTTTGTCCTGGTTCCACCACATCTACTATCTTAACCTGATTTATCTGTTTTTCTTCTACTTTAGTTCCAGGATGTCTCAGAATTAAACAACTTTTGCTCCTTCCCTTTCTAACCTCACAGCCCTTCAATAATTCCCTTCCTGTTCCTTGGGAGATATATGAACCATTATAGCACCACAAATCTTAACAGTCTTTTCCCCTCTGAAATGCATAGTTTTTCTTATTCACAAATGACCTCTGTTTCTTGGTTTGACCCCTCTTGCCTGCTTAATGGGTAGATTTTCTGAAGTTCCCAGGGTCAAGATTCAATCTCAACTCTGGGGCATACCCAGTTTTCACATAGACAAGTTATTTGTTCTTCCTTTACCCTGTCATAAATCAAAGAATACCACCTAATCAACAAAACAATCTTAATCAATGCTTTCACCGTCTGGCTTTCCATAGCAATTCCAACTCCCTGTTGATGTTTCCCATCTCCCCTTCTGTTAGACCAGATGGTGTATGTTCTAGCCTCTTTATTATCTTTCTGTGACCACACCACTTCATTCAGTCCAAGGATCATCGTACGGCATCCTCTGTGTTCTCTCAGCAGCAGCCCTGCCCTGCCTGTTGTACATCATGATGAGTCAAGTATTATCTACTAATAATTTTATTCCCCTTTTGTTCATGTTCATGCTTTCTGCAGCAGTCACCCTCATAGCTGGTCAAAACTTACACTTTAGCATGCAAAGTTCTAGTCTTTACTTGTCCTTGGTGGACTTCTTCAATTGAACAGAAGCAGGGTCCACCAGGAATCTGTTTTCTGTATGACACTGAATCCTGTTAGAGTGATGGTTCCCTGTCAGAAGGATGGATTGAGGCTCAAAATTCATCCACCAAAAATAGCTATATCTTTTTCCTGTTAACTGGAGGGGACAGGATCCATCATCTCCTCATGAGCTCTTACTATCACATTTTTTTTGTCTCACATCACACCACCATTTAATTGCTTTAATCTTCATCAACAACTGCCTTTAATTTATCTTTCATTATAAGAGATAATATGCAAGTTTTAAAACCTAAAATAACTGACATATCTGAACATCAGTGGCACTATGGTTTGAAAAGAAGGCAATTAAATTTATGGATTATTTTAAGTAGAGCTTATCATGTAGGGTGCCAAGCATAGAAGAAATAGGAAATGAAATAGAATGCTTGATTTTCTCCTAATTCCTTTTGTTGAAAACTACAAGCGAGCCAAATTCTTCCCAGGTTTTCAATAGCTTCTACACTGAAATTGTGAAATATTGTATCCCTAAGCAAACTGGCCTGATGGTCTCTATTTTGGTCTCCCTAAACACAAACATATATAATATGATTGGTGGAAAATGTAATAGACATGTAGAGTTGGGAGAAAGACCTGGTATCTAAATTCCAAAGAATACAAATCAGTCACTGAATAGATAGATATGCTAAGTTGCCACCATTTTTCTATAGTATCTGACAGAATGGAAAATCACAATGCAGAGAGATTTTATCACAGAGGATTTTCAATTTGTTGTTCAGGAAGATAGATCCCTAAGTATCCTCTTTATCCCTAATGTCTATAGAATGTAAATAATCTTGTTATAACCATATTTCATGAAAATTTTATCAGTGGGTAAGTTAGATTGCCTTTTCAGTAATTTTTTTTTCTCTCTCTCTTTATTTCTTTTGTCCAGTGAGCAAAGCACATTGGAGAATACGCTGTGTTTTTGGTCCTAATGTTAAAGTAGGCACCCAGAAGACTAACAAATGTCTATATTATAAGACAGGGAGGGGTTCATGTGAACCACTTCAACTATTTATTTTTCAGAAATAGTTTTTCTTGTTTTCCCAGGACTTGACTCAATTCAAATCAGTTTAACAAACATTTATTAAACATCTAAAATGTTCAAAGTGTGGGGAAAACAAATGTCTTACTTCAAGAAAAAGATTCCTTAATGCAAAGGTAATTTGCATTGTGAGTGCTTTGTTCAGTAATGTGAACCTGAGTTTTAGGGTAAAGATTTCCCATTACGTGAATTTTACCTTTTGTGACTACTACAACTGAGCCCTGTTTATTTCCAAGTCTACAAATAACATTGCAAATAATTCCTGCTTTATTGATTATATCCCAAAAGTTTATGAAGTTGTTAGACCCTGACTCTTCTCTTCAGGGGTAAGACTAGAAATATTTCACAGAATCCCAAAGTTGGAAGTGGTCCTATACTATAACCTAAACCTGAACAACAATCTTATTCTCTCAAAGTGATCATCTAGCCCAGCAGTTTTCAACCTGCGAGTCGTGACCCCTTTGGAGGGGGGGGGGGGTCAAACGACCCTTTCACAGGGGTCACAGGGGTCGCCTAAGACCATTGGAAAACACATATTTCTGATGTTAGAAACTGAGATACTGTTCCTCTATCCATCTCCAGGCAGATCCACCCACATGCAGATACACCCACATACAAGTATTAAAGGGTCGTGGCATTAGGAAGGTTGAGAACCACTGATCCAGCCTTTGCCTAAAAAGACCTGCAGTGAGAGAGGACCCACTGCATCCCTACATAGCCAATTTCCCAACTGGGTAATTCCAATTACCTATGATCTTACCTTGCTATGGAGAGATCTCTTAGCCTCCCTGGGCCTTGGTTTCTTCATTTGTAAAAGAGATAATCTCTGTAATGACTACTTCACAGGGCAGTTATGAGAATCAAAATGAAAAATGTACCTGAAGTGTTTTTTTGTTCTGTTTTGTTTTCATAAATCTTGAGCCATTATATATGGTAGTGTACAAATGGAACAAGCAACATGTCTGTTATGGTTTCACCACAGCAACTGCCCCATGGAAATCTACTTACTTTAACTCGTTAAGGGTTATTTTTTAAATTGCATCATAATTTTTTTAAATGATGCATCTTGACTCTGTTTGGGGGGCTGAGCCAAGATGGTGATCTAGAAGCAACAAGTTTCCACAACTCCCACATAGCTACCTCAGGTACCCATGAAATATGACTCTAAACAAATTTTAGGGCTCCAAAGCTCACAAAAAAACATGAAAACACATTTCCTGCTGAAAGCAGGTCAGCAGGAAGGGCTCATTGCAGCACACTAGGAGCCGAAACTAACCCAGCCTGAAACTGCAGCTTAGCCCTCGGGCAGCCAGGAGAGGCTGCAGCTGGGGCCTTCAGGAGAGTAGATCAGTGGCAGCTTTGGCAGTTTCCAGAACTATCAAGCCATAAGAAACAAGAACAAAGTGAAAGGTTAGTGGAACTCAGCTAAGTGTGGGGGAGAAAAGTGGTCCAGTTGAACTGCCTCCAAGGCAAGGAAGCAGCAGAAGTGGTGGCCTGGCAGCAGCCTCCATGTAGCTGCATCAGAGCTCACGGCCTGCAGACTGCAAGGAGTCCAAGGGATTGTTCAAAGGCTAATTGCTCTTGCATTGAGTGATCTGAATCCAGATTGTGGTCTTGGGTTGTGGGGCTGGGTTGTGTTTTCAGTGAGCCAAAGCTGGTGGGGGCTGCAGTGGCCTCCTAATAGCCCTGGCAACTGTGAAAATCCCAGCGATTTGGGACAGAGCTTTCCCCTCTGGAAGCAGAGTTCCACAGAGCTAAAAAATCAAGTACTTAACTGGAAAAATTAGCAGGCAAAGGAAGCAAAGTAAGAACAGCAACCAAACTTTATATTCCTTCTTTGGGGACAAAAAGGATCAAAGTATGGAATAAGAAGAAGACAGCACAGTGAGAGCTCCCACACCAAAAGCTTCCAAGAAGCATGAAGACTGCCTACAAGCCATAGAGTAGCTTAAGAAGGATTTTGAAAACCAAATAAGAGAAGTGGAAGAAAAATTGGGAAGAAAAATTAGAATTATGCAAGAAAATCATGAAAAAAGGGCAACAACCTAACTGAAGAAAATAACACCTTAAAAATAAATTAGCTCAAATGGCAAGAGAGGCCCAGAAAGCCAATGAGGAGAAGAATGCCTTAAAAAATCGAATTTGCCAGATGGAAAAAGAATCTCAAAAGCTCACTGAAGAGAATAATTCCTTCAGAATTAGAGTGGAGCAAATGGAAGCAAATGACTTTATGAGAAATCAAAATACTATTAAAGAGATCCAAACAAATGAAAAAATGGAAGGCAATGTGAAATATCTACTTGAAAAAACCACTGACCTGGAAAATAGATCCAGGAG
>JAQQSW010000430.1:0-42286 GCA_028646575.1 Pseudocheirus occidentalis | reverse complement strand
TACTGTATTGCCCATACAACAGCAAATAAATCGGGTCTTCTTCCCTCCCCCTTTCTAAAATATTTTATTTTTATTATATTCTTTAGATGTATGTATATATGCTTTAGGGTATAATTTCCTAAAAAAAATGGATGGATTTTTTTTCTAGTTCTCTTCTCCCTTCACTATTACCTTTTAATAATGAATAACTTCATGTTCCCCTATAAATAAGCAAAGCTCAAAGTCTAGTTTGGAGTGGGTCAAACAGCTTTTCTTCCCAGGATGCTGAAAAATGTGCAGGTTTCTATGGTCTGCTATCCTACAACATGTCACTGCTACCTTGTATACCCTGGGCTGCTAGCCTTTCCCCAGAAATGCTTGTCCCCTTGGTGCCCCTATCTTGGGTCCACTTGTAGAACTGCACTTGGTGTTCTGACCTCTGCATAGCCTTTCCACTACCGCCGCTCAGTCAAATTTGCCCCAGGCATAGGAATTCCTAAAGTAAAGGCTCTAGAAACACTGTTTAAGATTTATATCTTGTATGACTTGATTTTTCCTTTGTATGCCTGTTATTCCTTGATGCTAGGCTGTGAGGATCAATGTAAAAATCATTCTATGATTCAGAAAAAGGATTTTTTGGTTTCTCCTTCCCCTCCACCCACATCTTTTTACCTTTTCTTCTACGCCTCTCAATGTTCTTGGCTGTTCTGGGGAAAGCACTGAAACAAATTAACCACAGGAAAAAGCATGGGAAAATAGAGCAGGAGGATGGGCTGAGGAGTGAAATAAGAAAAGATTTCACCCTTGACAAGGTCATATGAAGATTCTGCAGGATTAATTGTCACTGTGAAGAGCAGATGCTACCAAGCTTGCCATTTCATGATCAGGGGAAGCAGAAGGGATTTCATTTTTGAGAACTTTTGGTCCATTAGGTTTCATGTGCAGCTAAACTGTGAGCCTGGTGCATGTAAAGTCAAATTCTATATGGTCCCTTGGCTTCCACTTCACATGGCCCTTTCCTGCTGAATAAGGTCCTTTGAGAACAGATAGATTGTGGTTTATTATATAGTTCTGATTATGAATCTGTACAATTTACAAATGTTTTGCATTTGAAACCTGGAATTGTTTAAGCCTAATTTGCTGACATATGTGCATTTGCTGGAGAGGGCCAGGATCAAATGACATCTCCCATCTGCGGAGGGTATTACATCTATGGCTGAAAAATGAAACCATGAAAAGGGCTCAACGTGAAAACTACATATATCATAGTTTACAAGCACATTCCTCTGAATTGTCTTTTCTCTTGTGGCTTGAGTTACTTCTTCTAGGATGCAGATGCACAGAACAAGTCCATTCTCCCCCTAATGTTAAGTCTTGTTGTGGTCAGACTGACAGGCAGAAATCACCAATGTCACAAGAAGGGCAGGCAGGCAGGTAAGCTCTGCCATTGCAAGAATAATGGCTTTAGCTTCAGTGTCTATTTTGGTGTTTGAGAAGGCATTAGGAGGGTTGGCCTTAGGCAGAATTGTGAATTAGGTAAATTTGTCATCAGCTTTTCAGACTTGTGCCCCTACACATTCATTATATATAGACATATTTGCACATTCCAGTGAACAATTTTTTCCCTTCTTCCCTATCCTGTATAAAAATATTCTTTCAGGAAGGATTTTTCTTCAATTATTTATATCTTTTACAGGTATTATCTTTGTATTTGGGAAAAAAGTCTGTGTTTCCTATTCTTAATGTTGGGAGGTAGAGAGGCATTACCTGATAGAGAGGGTGCAATGTGTACTTGGATTGAGGAGAAACAAAGTGAAAACTTTCCCAAATGCACTGTATAACCCATCACTTAACGTCCCTGAGCTTTAGTTTCCCCTTCTGCAAAATGGAGCCTAATATCTACTTCTCAGAGTAGTTATAAAAATCAAATAATATAATTACATAAAGCATAATATGATTGTTCATTATTATTAAGTGGTTTCAGTTCTTAGCAAACTGGTAGAGAGGGAATTTTTGAGTGTATGGAACCACAAATGCAGCCTACCCTACCTGTGGAGATGATCAAGGCTAGTTATCAGCTATCAACTTATCAACTTATCATTCATTTATTCATTCCTTCAGCCAACATTTCTGAATGTGTATTATGTGCAAGGTCCTATGCTCTAGCCTGAGGTGCTCACAAAAAAAATGAATAACGTGGCAGTCTCTGTCTTTCAGCAGGTAGGTGGTAAAGTGGATAGAGTACCAGGACCTGAACTCAGGAAGACTCATCTTTGTGTGTTCAAATCTGGCCTCAGACACTTACTTAGTTGTGCGATCTTAGATAAATAATTTAACCCTGTTTGCCTAACCTCCTCATCTATAAAAAGAGCTGGAGAAGGAAATGACAACCCACTCTAATATATTTGCCAAGAAATCCCCAAATGGGGTTACAAAGAGTCAGACACAATAGAAAAGACTGTGAAAAAACAGCAAACAACTCTACCTTTATGAAGTTTGTACTCTGATAGGAGAAATAAACCTTGTGACATAAATAAAATAGAAAAGTAGAATAAAATATTCTACAGACATAAATAAATATAGAAAAGTGTGAGTGGCACCATGAAAAATAAAATTGCCTTTGGAGTCAGAGAATCTAATTTTAAATCCCATGTCTGATACTTACCTATGAGACCTTAATCAAGTCAATTGATTTCCCCTAAAACTCAGTTTCCTCAAATGTAGAATCTCTTCTAATTCTAGATCTGTGGTTCTAAGAAGGCAAACTCAAAATGCTATGAGAATTCAAAGGATCAGGACCAACTTTGTGAAGGCTGTGACTTTCACAGTGTTGTTATGTTGGGGGAGATACATGGAAGGTAGAGATGAGAGAAGAAGGAGCATGGGTTAAGAAACCATTACAATTCTTGAAAATTACTTATAATTCTACTGACTCAACTCTTCTTTTCTCCCCAAATTAGGATTTATTAAGACTCTATCCACATCTATATAATGAATTAGGATTTATGGATTTTTTCAAATGTACACAATCAATGATATATACAGTTAAAAAGATTTAAGTGGTCCCATTAAAGATTTTTATATTTATTTTTTAATTAACTTTTGTTTATTTTTAGTTAACATCATTCATTTCCACAAGATTTTGAGTTACAAAATTTTCTCCCCATATTTTCCCTACCCACCTCCCCAAAACAGTGATCCTATGTTTACCCCCTCCCCCAATCTGCTCTCTCCTATATCTTCCCCCCTCCCCACTTTGACTTTCTGGTAGGGCAAGATGTATCTCCTTACCCCAATGCCTATATATCTTAATTCTCAGTTCAATGTAAATGATAATAATAATAAATATATGTATATGTATTCTAATATTTGATTTTAGAACTTTAAATTATAGATTATTTGCCTATCTGCCTTGTCACTTGCCTCCACTGGAAAGACAAGCAATTCAATACAGGCTATACATGTGTAGTTATGTAGAACATCTCCACAATGGACATAATGTGAAAGATTGACTATATTTACTTCCTTCCTATCCTGTACCCCCCACTTATTCTATTCTCTGCTTTGTCCCTGTCCCTTTACAGAAATGTATGCTTCTAACAACCCTTCCCCCCACCTGCCCTTCTCTCCATCATTCCCCCTCTCATCTTCATCCCCCCTATTCTCCTGTAGGGCAAGATACCCAATTTAGAGTGTATGTCATTCCTTCCCTAAACCAAATCCAATGAGAGTAAGGTTGACCCATTCCCTTTTGCCTTCCTGTTCTCCCCCTCCATTGTAAAAGTTATCCCTTGCCTCTTCTATATGAGATGATTAACCCCATTTAGTCTTTCCCTGTCTCCTCTCCTTCTATTCCTCTCCCACTTCTCAATTTCAGGTTTTAAAATATCATCCCTTCATATTGAATTGATCCTGTGCCTTCTGTCTGTGTACACATATATACACACACTCACATATGTATTCATACTCATATATACCCTCCTAAATAAACATATGTGTATGTATACATTTATGAATACATTTATATTCCCTTCACCTATCCTCATACTGAAAAAAGTTCCATAAGTTACAATGCTCATTTTTCCATGTTGGCATGTAAATAGTTCAACTTTGATAAGTTCCTTATGATTCCTTTTCCATATTTTCCTTCTGATGCTCCTTGTATTTGAATGTCAAATTTTCTATTCAGTTCTGGTTTTTCCTCAAGAATGCTTATTGAATGACCATATTTTCCCCTGAAACGTTATACTCAGTTTTGCTAGGTAGGTGATTCTTGTTTTTAATCCTAGCTCCCTTGATTTGCAGAACGTCATATTCCAGGCCCTTTGATCCTTTAATGTAGAAGCCGCTAGATACTGGGTTATCCTGATTGCATTTCCACAGTATTCAAATTGTTTCTTCTTGGCAGCTTGTAATATTCTCTCCTTGATCTGGGACCTCTGAAACCTGGTTATAACATTCCTAAGAGTTTTCTTTTGGGGATCTTTTTCAAGGGGTGATCAGTGAATTCTTTCAAGTTCTATTTTGCCCTCTGGTTCTAAAACATCAGGGCAATTTTCCTTGAGAATTTCTTCAAGGATGATTTCTAGGTTCTTTTTTTGATCATGGCTTTCAGGTAGTCCAATAATTTTTAAATTGTCTCTCCTGGATCTATTTTCCAGGTCAGTGGTTTTTTTCAAGGATATACTTCACATTGCCTTGTATTTTTTCATTTGTTTGGATCTGTTTGATATTATTTTGATTCCTCATAAAGTCATTTGATCCATTTGCTCCAGTCCAATTCTGAAGGAATTATTCTCTTCAGAAAGCTTTTTTCCTTTTCCATCTGACAATTTTGTCTTTTTAAGGCATTCTTCTCCTCATTGGCTTTTTGGGCCTCTTTTGCGATTTATGTTAGTCTATATTTTAAGGTGTTATTTTCTTCAGTCAGGTTGTTGAGTCTCTTTTCATGATTTTCTTGCATCGTTCTAATTTCTCTTCCCAATTTTTTCTCCACTTCTCTTATTTGGTTTTCATTATTTTTCTTAAGCTCTTCTATGGCTTGCAAGCAATCTAATTTTTTCTTGGAAGTTTTTGGTGCAGGAGTTCTGACTGTGTTGTCTTCCTCCTGTTCCACCATAAAAATGAAGAGGTACCCAAAGAGGGTTAGGGCTGAGACCCCAAAATACCAACATGCTGGGTGCTGTGGAAAGAATTCCACTCAAGTCTTCTCAGTCAAAGAAAAAGTAAAGTTTATTGAAAGTTCAAGTTTGCCATATGGGGTGCTAGAGCATTCTGTGGTGCTCTCCCACAGAACAAGGATCAAAATCCTTTTCATCTCCAAAAAAGGGAACCTAAAGTTGGATTGCTATTTTTACTTTGCTTCCTTTTCCTACTCATGTTGCCAGTCTCTCACTTGACTTTATAGCTCTGTGGAACTCTGCTTCTAGAGAGGAGAGCTTTGTCCCAAATCACTGGGGTTTTTGCAACTGCTGGAGCTATTGGGAGTCTGTGATCTCTGCAGCCCTCACCAGCTTTGGCTCACTGTTCATGTATCTCAAGACCACCCCCCAAGACCATGATCCTGATCTAGGCAGCTTAAGGCAAAAGCACTTAATCTATGAAAGATCACTTGGCCCCCCTGCAATCTGTAGGCCATGAGCTCTGAAGCAGGCATCTCAAGGCTGCTGCAGGGCTGCTGATTCTGCTGCCTTCTTTCCCTGGGGGTGGACTGCCAGACAGTTTTTCTTCTCCAAATTTAGCCAAGTTCCACTGACTTTTCACTTTGTCCTTTTTTCTTATGGGTTGGTAATTCTAGAAACTGCCACAGCTGTTTGTGATCCACTCTCCTGAAAGCTCCAGCTGTGGCTTGTCCTGACCAACCCAGGGTCAAGCCACAGTTTCAGACTGGGCTGGTTTTGGTTCCCAGCACACTGCAATGAGACCTTCCTGTCTTGCCTGCAGGGCTGCCTTCAGTGGGAGCTCTGTTTCTCTGTACTTTTGTGGGTTCTGGAGCTCTAAAATTTGTTTATAGTCATATCTTATTAGTATTTGAGGTATTATGGGGAGAGCTGCAGTGTTTTCTTACCTCTATGTCACAATCTTGGCTGAAAATCCCATCAAAGTTTTTTTTTGGCTTCTTGGAGGAGTAAAGCAGGGCAATTGGGGTTAAATGACTTACCCAAGGTCACATGGCTAGTAAATCTTAAATGTCTGAAGTCAAATTTGAATTCAGGTCCTACTGACTCCAAGGCCAGTGCTCTGTTCACTGCACCACTTAGCTGCCCCTAAAGATTTTTTTTAATTGTCATTATCATCTTTTAATTGTTTGGATTAATAATGTAGTATTACCATGTTAAAGCAATGGAGACATTATTTGGCTAGAGTCCATTCTTTTAAAAAAATTATTGATGTGATAGATACTTAGAAATATCTGTTTTTGAGCTGATATCAGTACATACTTCAAGAAATCTCTAGGATATACCTTCCCTTTTGAAGGTGTTCTTGGTCAATTCACAAAATCCTCTTCTTCAGACTAAGGCTTTGCTTTGCAAAAAAGTTTAAAGATTAACTTCACCTACACAGGAGTGTCTTCCCTACCGGTAGGGACAATCTGGCTCAACTTTGAAAGGTTGAGTGAAATGATATACTTGGATAGTATCACTGCTCATTCTCAACCAGCCTTCCATATCACTGGGTTAAATGGAGGAATAGATAGGATCATTATTGAAAAAAAAATTTGTCAGGAAACCTCCCTTCAAATACTGTTGGATGGAATGCATTTGACAAAATGCCATGAAACTTTTCATTGAGTTGTGGGAGTGTGGAAGGGAGGAAGGCTGCATGTTCACTCATATTTGTTTAAGGAGTAGATCATGAGTAACCTTTATCTAATTTATGGGTTGGGTAGGCTTCCTATGGTGTGATGTAAAATGAGTACCCTCTCCCACTCAAATGCTCTCCCAGCCAATAATTGAAATTACTTTCCTGTGTAACAAAGACATTTATTTCAAATATAGAGATGATCTACGTTAATCTCCTCAGCCTGCAAAAGTGTTTCATGAATTTCTGATCTTTAAGTATTCTTGGCTCCATGATGATGTAGTTGTAGGGAATAATTTTTTCTTCAGTGTATAGCTTGATCATTTTTTGCAAAGAACTGTCATTTGGGGTGTGTAATGTATATGTAAAATGACCTATTTTTGTAACAGTATAGTACATTGAAAATTTGATATTTTTAGAGTCCAGATGATTTACTTCTGAGAATGCAGGTGTTATATAAATGATTTACAAAAATGTTAGACCATTATTCAAATTCAATTGATAAATAGGTCTTAGAGATCCTTATTCTCTCATTCTTGAAATTTTGTCATTTCAAATTGTCTTAAACATTTTCAGTTAGGGTCTTGGTGCATATTCAGTATTTAGAGGTTATTTCTACTTCTAACTTCCAGACTGAGACAAGTAGACTTACCTTAACTTAGTGTTGTAGTAGAAAGAGTATTGCCTTGGAGTCAGAGGACATGAATTCTAATCCTGACTCTTCTATTCTTCCTCTCTGTGACTTTTGGCATACTTTTTGTTCTTTTTTTGTATTAATTTATTTTTCAAATACTAAAGCAAATACACAAATAGAAAAAGTAACACGTTATAAACTTACATACTAAAACTTAAATACAAAATAAGAAAAGAAAAAGAAGCATTGCCATGTGCACTGCAAGAATGTAAGAGAGGATTCAAAATACACAGCAATAAATTTCCATTGTGAGAAAGTCTATTGAAAATATTACACATTGTGTTTAGAGATATCCATCTTTGCTTGCTTGTGAATTTTCTTTTGTTCTCTGCTGTGCACATCTATTTAAATATATATGTATGTATATAACTCTATATACATATACACAATGCACACATACACATATACAAACATATATACACATATATATACACATACCCTTATATACACACATATTTACATATCTATAATCATTCTCATATGTAGACATATACATTCCTATGCATCTGTGTAAGACCATACAGTACATGTTTGTCCTCTGTTTCTCTGTTTCTTCTTTCATAAGTCCACATTTTTGAATATTTTTCTAAGTATTCATCATTTTTATACCACAGCAATATTCCAACTTTATACTGTCTAGTTATTTTAAGTAGTCTTAAACAATATTGACTAATATGGATGCCCTATAGTGTTGTTTCCCTATTTTTCTCTTTTGATTAAATCTTTTTTTCTTTTTGGAGGGCAATTGGGGTTAAGTGACATGCCCAAAGTCACACAGCTAGTAAGTGTGTCAAGTGCCTGAGGTCAGATTTGAACTCAGGTCTTCCTGATTCCAGGGCTGGTGCTCTATTCACTGAGCCACCTAGCCACCCCTCTTTTGATTAAATCTGTTAGCTTTAACTTTGAGGTCATGATTACTACCTCTGCTTTTTTCCCTAATAAATTCTACTCCTGATCTTTATTTTGTGTTTGTATATATTTCTTATTTCCTTTCCTTTTTGACTCCTTTACTTTATTTCTACCCACTACCTTGCCCTCCTATTACTTAACAAATTCCCCTCCACAGATCCTTCCCTTTTCTTCTCCCCCCAGCCTTTCCCTTATCCTCTTGTTTCTATCTGAATTTAGACCTTGCAAATATGTCATTCCATCTTTATCCTATCCCTATTTACCTAGACACTCTTCTATATTCCGTACCTCACTTTATTATTCCCTTACCCTCTTATTTCTATATAAACCTAGAAGACTTTTTCTCCCTTTTACATGTATATATTGTTTTCTTTTTAACCCAGATCGGATTGAGTAGGGTTCCATATAAAAATCCCTCCCTTTATATCTCCCCACATCTCCTTAGCTTTTTATTTCTTTCTGTATTTAGAAGACTTTTATTCCCATCTGTATTGTTCCCTCTTTAACCCATTCCCAATGACAGTAAGATTTGGGAACTACCAACCCTCCTTCCCCAACTAATCCCTCTGCATCAGTTCTTTCTCTCACACCTCATTTGTATAAGATAATTACCCTTTTAATCTTATTCTAAAAGATTTTGTTTTGGGGGATCACATCATACTCAGGTTTACCTCACTCTTTCTTTCTAATTACCCAATTACAAATTACAACCTTAGACAGACATTCTGTATTTCCTCGTATAAAAAGCAAACAGTCTGCCCTTATTGAGTCCCATGAAATTACCCTGTGATATGTGCCTTATATTTTTCTTGGATCTCATATGTCAGATTTTCAGTTTAAGTTCCAATGGTTTATTTTTTAAGCACAAAATCGTGAAAGCCTGGAAATTCTTTAAATGCCATTAAAAAAAGACAGGAATATGCTTAACTTTGTAGGGCATGATATTTTCAGTTGTAACCCCAGTTCTTTTGTTCTTTGATATATAGCTTCACAAGACCTGCTATCTTTTAGGTTCACTGCTGCTAGGTCTTGTGCAATATTAATTGTGGCCCTGCCATCATTTAATTGTTCGTTTTTTCTTGTTGCTCATAACATTCTGTCCTTAAACTAGGGGTTTTGGAGTTTGACTGTAATATTCCTGCAGGATCTCTTTCAGATGGTGATTGATTGATTTTTTAAAATATTTCTGCTTTCCCCCCTTGTTCTAATGCTTCAGGTCAATTTTCTTTAATTATTTCTTGTATTATTGTATCAAGATTCTTTTTTTTATATTAGCTTTCAGCTAACCAAGTTATTCTTATGTTTTTTTTCTTGATCTGTTCTCCAGATTAGTTGCTTTTCTTATGAGATGTTTCATATTCTCTTCTATTTTTTTCATTCTTTATAGTTTGTTTGATTATGTTTTGGTCTCTTATAACTTCACTGGCTTCCCCTTGCCCAATTCTAATTTTAAAGGAGTTATTTTCTTCCTTGAGGTTCTAGATCTATTTTTCTGGTTGTTTGACTTTCTTTTCAGAATCTTCTTATTTTTCTGAAATTGTTCTTATTTTTTTAATAAAAAATTTTCCTCAATCTCTCTCATTTGATTTTTAATATCTTTTAAAAAATCTTTAGTGAATAATTTTGGGGTAGGTGATCATTTGACATTATTCTTTGGGATACAAGAGTTTTTTTTTGCTTCAGTATTCTCCTCTGAAAATGAACCCTGGTCTCTATTCCTATAGTAATTTTCTATAATTGGGTTCTTTCTCCTTTGCATACTCATTAAAAAACTTGTAGCAGCTTAGTATTGTAATTACCACTAGTCCTGGGATGTGGAGAATGGTACCTCTGGCCTCAAGTCTTTCTTCAGTTCCTACCCTCTGACTTGAAACCAAAACCAAGAACTCCTTCCTCCTGTAAGTGCCCATAGACAGCAGCATCACTGCCTCATTGATTCTACCCTCACTCGACTTGTGTTCATTCATTCTCACCCAGGGACCATCTGAGAAGCCCAACTGGGCATCCCTTATCAGCAGAGGTTCCCTCAATTTTCCCCTGCTCAGACACCTGGACTCCCTACACTGTCTGGGAGGTGAAAATTCCTGTGGTTGGGGTCAAGGCTGCCTCTCAGCTTAGATAGCCCCAGGACCTGCTGCTTGCTGTTTCAGTGGAGCTATCCTAGAGGTGTTTACTCTTCGCAGGGATTAAATCTTGGTCCTGGGATTTTTCTTCTTCTAGTTGTTTGGGCACCCTTTTCAAATCTGCAAAATACATGGAACTTGACTTCGAAGGCCCCTTCCAGTTTAATCTTATAGTCTATAATACTACGTGCCTATTCCACCTTTTATATGGAATTGATTTGCCTCATAATTCAGTATAGGTCATATAGAGGGGAAAAAGAGAATTTATATGACATGAAATGAGTGGAAATATGGCAGGAGCTCTTTGTTCACGTTAGGTATGGGTCTGGTTCAGAGGTCTTCCGTGGGAAAAAAAGCAAGCTAAATTGGCCCTTTTTGTGGTGGCAAAGAATTGGAAAACAAGGGGATGCCCATCAATAGGGGAATGGCTGAACAAGGTGTGGTATATGAATGTAATAGAATACTAATGTTCTATAAGAAATGAGGATCAGACAGACTTCATAACAACCTAGAGAGATTTATATAAACTGATGCTGAGGAAGAAGAGCAGAATGAGGAGAAATCTGTATACATTCACATATGTGTGATGACTAACTTCAATAGACTGGGCTCCTCTCAGCATTGTAAGGTTATAAGACAACTCCAAAAGACTCATGATTGAAAAAGATATCCACATCCAGAGAAAGAGATGCGGAGTCTGAATGCA
The DNA here is from genome assembly GCA_028646575.1 of Pseudocheirus occidentalis. NCBI lineage: Eukaryota > Metazoa > Chordata > Mammalia > Diprotodontia > Pseudocheiridae > Pseudocheirus > Pseudocheirus occidentalis. Next base: position 31,074 of record JAQQSW010000430.1, on the reverse strand, counting down.
GATTGAAACAAATTACTTGCTGTTTTTCTTTTTCTTGTTTTGTTTTGTTTCCTCTTTCTCACTGATCATTCCATCAGTTATAATCCTCCTTTACAACCTGATTAATGATTAATATGAAGATATTTGTAGATCCTATATTCGAGTGCATACTGCCATGATGGGGGGAAGCAGAGGGAAGGGAAGGAAATGTAGAATTCAAGGAACTGTGGAACTGAATGTTGTAAACTAAAAGTGAACAAACCGATTTAAGTTAAAACCATTAATTAAAAAAGAAAAAAAACTAGCCAATGAGGAAGATTCTAATTTTGTCTTCTCTTAGTACTCCACCCCTCTTTTCTTTCTCAGTTTTCCCTTTCTTTTTTATTTTACAATATTAATATTTAAATTTTTTCCTCAATTACATGGTAAGACACTTTTTAACATTTTAAAAAAGTTTTTAGTTCTATATTCTGTCCCTCCCTCTTAGCCCCACTGCCTGAGAGGGTAAACAATCTGATATAGTTTATACATGTGCAGTCATGTAAAATATTTCAGTATTAGTAATTCAGTACAGGAAGACTCAGATAAAAGGATGAAAGAAAGAAAATGAAAAATAGCAGGCTTTAGTCTTCATTCAGACAGTATCAGTTCTTTCTCTGCAGGTGGATAGCATGCTTCATTATGAGTCCTTTGGGATTGTCTTGGATCACTGTATTGCTGTGAATAGCTAAGTCATTCACAATTCTTCATCATGCAGTATTGTTGTTACTATGTTCAATGTTCTGTTGGTTGTGCTTGCTTTACTTTGCATCAGTTCATGTAAGCCTTTCCAGGATTTCCTGACATTATCCTGCTTGTCATTTCTTATAGCACCATATTTAAGCCATTCCTCAACGGACGGTCATCCTCTGTTTCCAGTTCTTGGCCACCACAAAAAAGAGCTGCTATAAATATTTTGATATATTGATTTTGAGATTATATTATTTGTGATTCTGCAGAACCATACGGGAGACCCTTAGCTTTGAAAACACACAACTAACAAAAGTTCATTGGTTTATAACCCACTAAAACAGTGTATTAGGCCTACCGCCCAGAGCAACCCTAGGAGGCTTAGCCAAGTAATAGTAATCACTCAGTCATTTATTAGGCCTTTATTAAGAACTTACCGTGGGTCAGACACTGTGCTAAGCTCTGGGGATACAAAAGAAAGGTCAAAAGATAGTCACTGTTTCTCAAGGAACTCATAACCTAATGTGTAATAGGGTATAAAGAGAATTGGGAAGCCACAGATGTCAACTTTATGTTGGAGGAGATTATTTCTTAGCATCTCTGAGCTGGAAGGGGCCTTAAAATCATAATCCCTGACATTTTACAGAGGAGGAAATTGAGATGGAGAAAAAAGAAGTGGCTGGGCACAATTCATACGGTAGCAGAGTCTGCATCAGAATTCAGCTTCTCTGACCCGGTCCTCCAACCTAACTTGTATGGAAACAGTAATCAACTTTGGAACATCTCTGGGGAATGGTCATCTAGTTTTACTTCAAGAATTACAATGAGGGAAATCTCATCACCTCTAGGGCAGTTCTGTCCACTTTCAAACAGCTCTGTTTCCAAGTTTTATCCTTACCTAAGATCTTAGGAAATTTTACTCATACCTGTCAAACCTACCTTTCTGCAGTTTTGATCAGTTTGTTTCCCCTAATTTTACTCTGTGGAGTCAAGGGATGGTTGGACATACCAACTGTTCGCATACTTGAAGAAAACCATTTGTCCCCACCAAGTCTTTATTTCTCTGGGCTAATCATCCTCAGTTCTTTCAATCTATGATACAGCATCATCTCCTGTTCTCTTACCACCCTGGCCAAAAAGGCCAGCAACATCCTAAGGAGAGTGAAAAAAGGAGAGTTTTCATTCATTTGTCAACAGATTATCAGGTACTTTATTTATGCATGTATTGATGAGTTACAGAAAAGGGTGAATCATAAGATAATAGATTTAGACTTATAAGGGGTCTTAGAGACCATCTAGCCACTAAGATTTAGAGCTGGGAAGGAAAATGGGGATCTGTTATTAAAGAGCTTTTTTTAACCTAAGGTCCGCAGGCCTCACACTGTTTCCTCAGGGTGTCCATGGATAGATTTCAAGGAGTCTGTCAATTTGTTGCCTTGGATAGAGCACTGGATCTGCAGGTCAGAAAGATCTGAGTTCAAATTTGGCCTTGGATATTTCCCAGCTGTGTGACCCTAGGCAAGTCACTTAACCCTTGCCTCAGTTTCCTCATCTAAAAATAGATATATAATAATAGCAACTCCCTCTCAGGTTTGTTAGGATAATGGAATACTTGCAAACCTTAAAGCTCTAAATCAGAGCTAGTTATTATTTTAATATAATTGATATGAGTTGTAATCTTATGTATTTTATGCATTTAAAACATCATTCTGAGAAGGATTAACCAGATTTTCAAAGGGGTTCTTCCTTTGTCTCTGTCTCTCTCTGTTTCTCTGTCTCTCTGTCTCTGTCTCTGTCTCTCTCTCTCTCTCTCACACACACACACACACACACACTCACACAAAACTCTTGCTTCTAGTGAAAGTAGTAGGTCATGTTGCAATAAATGTTTGGCTTTGAGTCAGAAGATTTTGATGAGTACCTTGCCTTAGGTACTTAATTAGCTGTTTGATTTTGGGCTAATCCTTAACCTCTCTGAGTCTCAGTTTCCTCATTTGTCAAATGAGAGTTCCTACCCTCTAATGTCTCTTCTAGCTCTAAAGCTACGATTTTATGAGCCTCCAACCCACTTTTAACCACTGAGAAAACTAGAACAAATACACAATGAACACTTTTTTCTTTGTGGCTGTATTCAAAATGGTTGCTAAGATATCTAGGAACTGGGAAAGAACACAACATTTGCATTGTTATTTGGAATAGCATTCAGCAACTGGGAAGTTTAAAAAAAATCTGTTCAAAGTAACTGTTTGGAGTTAGGTGGGGGGTAAGAGGGCTGATTTCTTTAAGTTCTCATGATGATTCTTAACATCAGTATTGTGCCACTAACCTATTTACTTCCTCCTGGTGCTCCTAAATGAATCATGACATTCAAAACATATTAAATTTTAATTGTTTCCATTATCAGCCAGGAGCCATTCTCTTGTTTGCTTTTTTTGATCTCTAAAAGCTGTCACTCTGAAAAAGGTATTCTGGTGTTACTGCTGAACACCTCCTATGGGGAGTTCTGATGTGCACAAGTACTGGGTTTTGAAAGGGAATCTGCTTCTACTTCAGTGAGTAAAACATGGCATATGTAATGTGTTCTGAGCTGTAAAACTGAATTCAGGCACTGACTGTGAACAGGGGTATTAGAGAGTTGTTAATTTTTGTATTCCTGAAAAGTTTTAAAATAATTGCCTTTTTTAGAAAATTAACATGGTCTTCCTGTAGACCCTGTCCTAGACTTGGACTGCAAATGCCTCTTGTACCCATCACTAAACTATCAGCTCATTCAGTTCAATTAAAAAAATCTATCAATTTATAAAGGAGGGTGGAAGGTAATATTGTTCACATTTTATAGACACATAAACTGAGGCCTAGGACCTTCTCAATAACAAAAGGAGAGAGGGCAATGGGACTGCACAGATATGTTGTTGTTGCTTAGATGTTTTTTAGCTATGTCTGACTTCATGACCCCATTTGGCACTTTCTTGGCAAAGATACTGGAGTGCTTTTCCATTTATTTCTCCGTGTCATTTTACAAATGAGGAAACTGAGGCAAACTGGGTTAAGTGACTTGCCCAGGGTCACTTAACTTGTAAGTATCTAAGACCAGACTGGAACTCAGCTCTTCCTGACTACAGGCATAGCACTGTATCCATTGCCAACTTGGTGATGGGAATTCCTAGTGTGGGAATAGCCTATGCTGATGGAAATCAGCAATATCAGCTAAAACCTCTTTGTAATTTATAATCTGAGGTAATTTCCTAGGACACTGACTTGCCCAAAGTCATATATCCAGTATGGATAAGAGACAGGAAGTGACCCTTGGTTTTTCAGACCCCGAGACTGGCTCTCTAGCTGATCCTTCTTTTCCCTCACTTAATAGTAACGAGAATGATAACTCACATTTTATAGTGTTTTATGGTTTATAGTTTGGGAAGCACTTTCAGACATCATCTCATTCAAACTCACATCAACCCTGTGAAGGTGAAAGTACTTTCTCAAGGGCAAGAACTGCTTTTCCCTTTGTTCTTTTTATCCTCAGCACCTAGCACATTATACTATACATAATACATTATAATGAATTGAATTGGGAATTAAGATAGTTCAGATATTACCCCTATTTTGCAGAGGAAAAAACCAGGAGTTTATATATATGAGATGACTTTTGCACAATCATATAGCAGCCTTCCCTTCTACTTCATTTTCCACATCTGTAAAATAAAGGAATTAGATTAAATTGGGCATAGAATTAGAGCTGGAAGGGACAGCCCAACCTCTCATTGTACAAGTAAGAAAACTAACCCTAGAAAGGTTAAGTGATTTATTCAAGGCCACACAGGTATTATTACACCAAAAATGAGAGCTTGAATCCAGGTTTTTATAACTCCAAATCCAAATTATTTGACTTTCTACCTCTAAATTCTGTGATCCCATCATCTTTGAATCTAGTAGTTGAGGATACTTGAAATACATTCTAGGCATTTAGTAAAGTTGATATGACAGAAGATTGTTAGAAGTTTATTAGTTTGAATCTAAGTTTCTGAAATCCTTTTTGATTTGAAATCCAAGCATCACTTTTTGACTTCCTATAATGTATCCAGTCTGTGATTGAATTTGCCTAAAAACTTATTAGAATGGGTAGGACTATCCAGCCTTCAGATTTCAAAATGTAGTTAAAAAAATGAAAATTTGCAGAATTCTCAAATTATTGCATAAGGACAACCATTTAAGTGTGCAGGCATTTAAATAACTCCATTCAAATGATCTCCAGATATACTGATGTCAGAATATGAAAGCCATGAATTTAGGTCAATTTCTAAAAACACAAAGTTCATCAAGAACTATCAGCACCCAAATGCCTTGAATGGTTGTGGAAAAGCACAAGAAGTCAAAGGTAAGGATGAGACTCCTTTTTTTTGTTAACTCAGGAAGAATAGGAGAAGCCTTGAGCTGTAATGACAATTGGCCAATGCTATATCTGCCCTGTCTCACACCGACTTCCACAGGCAGCAGTACAGAGTCAGGCTAAGAACGTTGGAAAGAGCTGAATTTGGAATCAGCAGATCTTATTTCAAATACTGACTTTGAGTAAGTCATTGGAATGCTTCACAGCTCAGTTTCTTCATCTTTGAAGTGAGAGTTTTGGATTCTATGACCTCTAAGATCCCTTCCATCTTGAAATCTGTTGTCTTGTTAGTGTATAACTGTCATTTTTTTTTGCTTTTTTTTTTTGGAGGAGGGAAGGCAAGGCAATTGGGGTTAAGTGACTTGCCCAAAGTCACATGGGTAGTTGGTGTTAAGTGCCTGAGGCCGGATTTAAACTCAGGTCCTCCAGACTCCAGGACTGGTGCTCAATTCACTGTGCCACCTATCATTTTCAAACATCACAATTTTACTCACCAGGTAAGTAGACAGTCATCATGTTTTCCCAAAACAAGGAGCAATCTAATTGAAAAGGCAAAGACTTAGGGCATCAAACCAATTTTTGGTTCTTGTTAACAGACTAAGCAGTTTGAATATGCTCAATGAACTGATTTTTAAAACAAGAACAATACTAATCGACTGAATTAGCCATTTATTTTGGCATGGGATTAACCCATCTAGGGAAAAAGCTATTAAAAATTAGCTTTAGCTTCTGTCCAGAGATGTAAAGAATACCATGCTCGTCACATCACTCAAGGGCCTTACTTCCTTATCAGTGATTGATGTACAGTGTATTCCCACATTAAAAACCCCAGTGGATATTTCATATGGCATTCCCCATGTACCAACATGGGATCAGATTTTTTTAAAGGCTAGCCTTTGTTTTCAGCTCTAATACCATAATACCAAGAAACATTTTAAAAGGATCAAATAAACAAAAGAATAAAGATGACACTCAGACAATTAAAATGTTTAACTACAACATAGGCCACTAGATGGTGCAGTAGATAGACTCATATTCCCAATTTCAAATGTGGCCTCTCACACTTACTAGATTTGTGACCCTGAGCAAGTCACTTAACCCTGTTTGCCTGTTTCCTCATGTGTAAAATGAGCTGGAGAGGGAAATGGCAAACCAGTCCAGGATCTTTGCTAAGAAAACCTCACAAGCAAAGCGTTGGTCATGGCTGCAATGACTGAACAACAATTATGCAGCCATAGACACCCCCTCCAACAAAAACACCCAATTTAACACACACAGTCTCTCACATATATTTCAACACAGTTCCACACATGTATAGATATATACACATACATATGCAAATTCCAGCTTCCTACTGGATCTGAAATCATGGAACTTTCTTACAGATTATTCTCCGTAGACAACTGTCTCTTTCAAATCAAACCCTTGTCAATCCTGCCAATTGATATATGAGACATTTTTAAGGAGATCTGGAATAATTCTGTGTTTCATCAAAGCCAATGTCAGGTTTTAGAAGCCCCTGGATGAGACTAACTTTGAGATTGTCTTCCTCCACTGATTCTTCCCAACATAAATCCCAGCAGCCTCTTAGCTAACAGCAGACCTCATTAAAATTTGAACCATCTTAGGCTTGTGCTGTTAATGCTGAGGGCCCATCTGGGCTCATCAATTTCACCCTCTTCACCAACCACTGCAAGTTCCTCAGCATATGTTTAATGATTTATCACCTTAAAAATGATGTTAGTGAATAATTATGCACCAGAAAATTCTCATTTGTGTATTACACCAAGTGAAATTCCTCTACCTTTCTATTCCCTGATGAAAGAAAGCTAATACATGAACGTGTTCTTGTGTTTTTAATAGAAATGATGGTATTTATTAATTGTAAGTAGAATTATGCAGTATTTGTTATGTCAGATGCTGTAGTATAGTTCAGTTTCATGGATGCATACAAATTATTCAATATGTCTTAGAAACATTCAGAACAAAATTAAAGTATGTAATGCTCTGGTTCTAAATGTAAAATCAAAAATCTTAATGAGCAACAAAATGAAGTTTATTTAGGTTCGTGGAAATAGGCAATCAGTCCCATTCAATATTTTGGTTTTCTGTTAATCTTGAGTAATCTAACAATGACAACTATTGTACCTGAAAAAAGGCTTTCTATGGGCTATAAAATTTACCTAGAAGATAACCTAACTTTTAACATTTTATTTTAGAGCTCTTGACATTGTATTAATGTAATTTCCCACCCTTTCCTCCATCCCTGCCTGAGAAACAATCTTCTACCTAGCAGCTAGCATCTTGATTAAATTCTCTTTGTGTTCAATTTTACGTACACAGTATGAACATCTCTAGTAGACTACACTTTAAAATGTAATTGAATCTTCACACCCTATTTTCAAATGTCAATAGCTATGCTCATTTGGCTTAAAATTTGTTCAAACATCAAATGACACATTCCCTTATTGGAGTTCATTGTGGGTAAATTTTGAGTTCTATATTAAACAATTTTACGTTAAAAATGGTAACAAGGGAATAAAAGGAAAAATGAAAATCATAACAAGGGAAAAGCATATTTTCCTATATTTTTCTCCTATGACTGGAACTAGACCATAGTCCTTCACACTGTCACATGTGCAGGACTGATGTTTCTTGGCTTTTGTTTCTGAACTCTGTGTCTCAGGTGCCCAGAAAATCATTATGCAACATAAATGCATTTATCTTACATTCACTAAAATCCAATATATCCAGTTGGGGAGTCCCTAAAATGATTTGCCAAGTCCTTTGGCAACTACCCCATTAGTTAAATATTGATCATTGCAAACTAAAAAAAAAAGCTCATCATATTAGCCACTATAGTTATGCGTTGAAATAGTTCCTAAGGAAGTGACCGCACATTTCTGATGTGCAAAAGCAGGAATATGCAAGATATGTGAAAAGTTCATCAAGGTGGTAAGTGGGAACAAATTGTTGCATATGAATGTAAGGGAATATTGTCATGACATGAAATATTGAACGTGAAGAGTTCAGGGAAAATGGAGATGTCTATAAATGAATGTACAGTAAAGAAAGTAATACCAGGAAACCGATTTCACAGAAACTGCATTAATAGCAAAGAAAACAAATCTGAATAACAACTCTATGATAAGAGCAGGTACCAGTTCTAACTCCAGTGAACTGGTAGGCATGCCTCCCATGCAGTAAAGTGGAAACAAAACTGGATTTGGAGTCAAAGAATGTGGGCTGGAATTCCAACTCTATCATTTATTAGTGGTGTTTCACCTCTCTGTATTTGTTTCTTTGTTGTTGTTTGTTCTTCCTTCTCAAAGAGGATCATGTCCCCAGGGAGGTGATGTCCTTTACAAATGAGTTGGGTTTAAGTGAGGTAGGACTGTGCAAAGTCACCAGCCTCACTTTATCCCCTGGAGCCATCTGGTTCCAAAGGTCAGATATAGATCAGGATGCCTGGAGGTGGCCCAGGATGCATTAGGAGACCCAGGCCTTTTCAATCTTATGTCTTTAACAGGTGTCAGTTTGACTGAGGCCATTTGTCTCCTTATGTGAAAAATAAAGGATTTGGACAAGATGAGCTCCGAGGGTCCTTATTGCTCTCATTCTATGATCCTTTCCATGAAATATACAAAATGAATATTATCTCAGAAATTAACAACGTATTGTTGATTTTCTTAGTTTAACAGTTCTCTTTTAGAAGGGAGTGTTCTTTTCAGGGTGTATTACAGGTGAAGACAATCATTGCGAGGTCATGTTTCCCCAATTAGAATATAAGTTCCTTGTAAGTAAGGATTGTTTTATTCTTTAAACTTTCCCTAGCACCTCATACATATTAAGTGCTTAATAAATTCTTAATTGAATTATTGAATAAATAAAGAGACATATAGTAAGCTTACTTATCTGTTGCAAATGTATAAAGGATAATATCATTCAGATGTTTCAGTAAGCCTGACTCTTTGTGATGCCTTGTGGGATTTTCTTGGTAAAGATCTTTGAGCAGTTTGACATTTCCTTCTCCAGCTCATTTTACAGTTGAGGAAAATGAGGCCAATAGGGTTAAATGACTTGCCCAGGGTCACACAGCTAGTAAGTGCCTGAGGCCAAATTTGAACGCAGGAAGATGAGTCTTCCTGACTTCAGGCTTAGGGCTCTATCCACTGCACCACTGAGCTGCCCATGAAGGATAATAGGAACTATTAAGTGATTAGATTGGATCATGTTAAAGATTCTGTAAGTTGGAAGGGAGGTCAGAGGCCATCTATTCTGAGGTGATGGGGACCTGAGTTAAGGTACCTACAAAAACTAGAACAAATAAAACTGAGAGACATTGCAGAGGAAAAGATGGCAAAATGTAGAATATAACACAGGTCTGTTTTCGTTTTCTCTTTGTATAACTGGCACTTAGCACTGTGCCTGTCACATTAGAAAACTCTAAATATATGTTTATTGTTTGGTCGTTGGTTGATTTTCTTGATTGGATGTGGTAGAAGGCTAAAAGAAGACTTAAAAGTAAACAAACAAGGTTATCAACTGAGAAGCCTAGCCATATTGTGGCTGTGGTTGCCCCATAGTTCATTCTGGAATCTAAGTTGAACAAAATGATGCTCATTATTTCTCTCCTCAAATTCCCTCGCTCTTCCCAACTTTCTTATTACCGTTAAAGACTCTCTTGCCTCTTCTATATGAAATGATTGACCCCATTCTGTCTCTCAGTGTTTCTTCTCATTCTCTTCCTCTCTCACCTCTTAATTTTGCTTTTTGAAATATTATCCCTTCCTAGTCAATTGATCCTCTGGCCTCTGTCTATGTATACATATATACACACACTCACATATGTATTCATATGCAGATATACCCTTCTATATATACATATGTGTATGTATACACACACATATACATATATATAAAATTCACATTTTTATTCCCTTCACCTATCCTCATATTGAGAAAAGTTTCATAAGTTATAACTATTGTTTTTCCATGTTGGCATATAGATAGTTCAACTTTTATAAGTTCCTTATGATTTTTTTCCCATGTTTACCTTCTCATGTTTCTTGTGTTTGAATGTCAAATTTTCTATTCAGTTCTGATTTTTTTCCTCAAGAATGCTTGGAAGTCCTCCACCTCACTGAATGACCATATTTTCCCCTGAAACATTATACTCAGTTTTTCTGGATAGGTGATTCTTTGTTTTAATCCTAGCTCCCTTGATTACCAAAAAAAAAAATAAAGAAAAAAAAGACTCTCTAATCCTCCCTGACATCTGGACTGGCATCCTTGGTATCGTCTTTCAATCCTCACTCTCAGTTGTCCCAGGTATCTAATACTGTAAATTTTGCCTTCATAATATTTTTTATATATTACCTTTTCCTTTGACTCACATAACCATAGCTACAGTTCAAATCTTTACTACCTCTAACTTGGACTACTGCCAAGTTTTATATATATATATATATATATATATATATATATATATATATATACACACTGCCAAGTGGAAACAAAACTGGATTTGGAGTCAAAGAATGCGGGTTGGAATTCCAACTCTATCATTTATTAGTGGTGTTTCACCTCTCTGTATTTGTTTCTTTGTTGTTGTTTGTTCTTCCTTTTCAAAGAGGATCATGTCCCCAGGGAGGTGATGTCTTTACAAATGAGTTCAGTTTACTGCCCATGTACTGCCGATTTACATTTACTGCCGATATCGTTCTAAATGGTCGCCCTACGTCATTTCTCTCCTTACTCCAATCCATCATTCAGGTATTTTTTTGGAGGGGGGAGGGCAGGGAAAGTGGGGTTAAGTGACTTTCCCAAGGTCACACAACTAGTAAGTATTAAGTGTCTGAGGCCAGATTTGAACTTGGGTCCTCTTGCCTCCTTTAAGTATTCACTGTGCCACCTAGACACCCCAAAGATGATTTTCCTAAAGCATAGGTCTGACCATATTGTCCCTTCTTTAGTGAGTTTCAATAGATCCCTATTACTTCCACAATCAAATAGAACACCCTCTATTTGACATTTAAAGCTCTTCATGACCTGGCCCCTTTAGACATTTCATGTTTTTCTCCCTTCTGCATTCTCAGAGATCTAGATACATTGGCCTACTTAAGAATGGTATTTTATCACCCTGTGCCTTTATACTGGCTACTCCCTATGTCTGGAATACTCTGCTTCCCCTCCTCTGACTTCTTGTTCCCTGATCTTCCTTGTTAAAAAAATATTCTTGACTAACAGACAATGGAATTCAGAATTAGTTATATTAGGAAAAACTTTTCATCACCTAGAAAGAAAAGTTAATCTCTATGCCCAGATCATTCCAGAGTATCGACCTGCACCAAAACAAAAACAAAATAAAACAAAAAATCCCTTCAACATCAGAAAGGAAATCTGTTGCTAGAAGGTGCATTCCTTTTGTTTAAGTATTCAATACATGAATACACATGGTGCCAAGAGTCCAATCATTCTGGGGGTCAGCTACAAATTTATGAAAAAAGGCATAAAGGGGTCAAGATTTCCTATGGAATATCTCAAGAGAGAATTCAAGCAACTAGAAGCAAAGCATTTTTATTCATCTCTTTTCTTTAGATCATTCTATGAGAAGAACATTTTATTTGATCAATATTGTTTTAATACTCAGGTGAAGGGTATATTTTCCTCTTTTGGAAACCAGTAGACATACTCTAATGTACTGTACCAGAGGCTAATTAAGCAATAATTCATGTAGACTCTAAAGATAGGGTAATGACTAAAACTAAATCCGTTTATCTTTTCCAAAGCCATAACTTAGATAAAATGGATATTGAGGATATACATGACAACCCATGAGTTTTCTCTGAAGATATTGTCTGAATTCTTCAAAATTCTTTCAAATGTTAACAGCCAAAATTTTAAAAGTGTTTTTATATTTTGTAAAAACAAAGAACGTGGTTTCTGAATCAAGCAGCTAAAACTATGGTCTGGAAATAAGATATTGGTTTTATAATTACAAAAAATGTATGGGGTGCTTATTGTATGCTGAGTACCAGGGGATGTACACAGTTTAGATTATGCAGGTTTTGCCCAGAAAGACCTTATACTCTATAAGGAAGATAAGACAATGCAAAGATGTATAATACATAATAGGGTATGATAAATGCAAACTACCTCCTATGTGAGGTCTAAAAAGGAAAGGTCATTCCTAACCAGGAAAATGAGGGATGGCCTCATGGAGGAGGCAGCATTTGCATCATTAAGAATTCAACAGGGAAGGGAGGATATTCCAGGACAGGAAATTGGTTCAGTAAAGGCTTTGATATGTGAAGGCGTCATGAATGTTCAAGGGATTATGGTTTGCCTAGAGCATCTAATTTATGGAAAGAAGTAATATCAGATAAAAACTAGGAAGATATGAGGAACATTCCTGTTTGGACTTTCTCTGCAGTGGCATTATTAGAACTGACATAAGGTAACATCTGGCAACTGGGAATGGATTGAGGAACAAAAAGCTGAAAGCTAATTGGAAAAAAGAGTAGATGTATTATTTCTAGGTATGTAGTAGTTAATAAGAAAAAAAGATATAGGACAGCAAAATAAATGGATTTCAGGGTTAAGGGAAATCTCCATTTCAGCCTCCTCCCTTAGGGTATGGGGACCTGAATATATTTCTAGGCAAGTGATGGGAAGTAATAATTAGAGAAGGAGGTACTGAAAATAAAGAGGAAGGTAATAATCCATGAGGCAAGTTGTCAGAAGAGATAGGAGAATCTGAATCTGGTGTACAAGTGAAAGAGTTAATTTTGGCAAGAAAGATGGTCACAGAATGAAATTTTGAAGTACATTTTAAATAATATAACCCAAACTATGAAATATTATGACAGAAGATACTTTAGTATATAACCATATAGAACTTTTATTTGAATTATAAAGGGAATGATCTAATTTGAATGCCTTGTGATAGTTATTTAAAAAACAAATATTAAAGAGAACTAGGAAAAAATTGCAGCCTTATGTTATATCTGCAAATGTAGCATTTTCTAATATTAAAGAATGCTTATACTTTGCAGTAAGCTATTCCCTAACATAATTCTTAAAATAGTGATGCTACTTAAGATAGTGATCTTACTATCATCAGATGTAAGATCTGGAATCTGCATCACACTATAAAGTGTCCACGCCTACCCCCAAATTTGTGAGGAGTATGTTTTGTTTTTACTTCTAGTGTACTTGGAAATATTAACCTTATTGAAGAAACGATCAGTTCTGTACACATGCATGCATGTGCACACACACATTATATGTAGTACATGTATATATGTATGATTGTTCCAGAAAAAAATAGAAATGTCAAATTGGAGGTAAAATATTGCAGCATGAACTTGTACCATGTCATATGTCAAGAAAGGTTAAGAAATTTATCTAAGAAATGAAAATAAACACGCAAACATGCTTCAATGACCTGGGAGCTTCCCTGATTTAAACTCCATTGAAAAAACAACTCAAACTGTCATCCCTTCCGGCCATGCCAGAGCGGTGCTTGGAGCTTTCCATTAAGTCAGTCCAGAGTTGGTCTTGGCTTCAGCAACTAGCTGAGTCCAGCAAATAAGGAAGGGAACATAGACTCGATGCCCAGTTCTGACTAGCTAGGCAAGCAGGGCAAGAAGCCCAGAGCTATGCACAACTCAGTTCTGTGCCCAAGCCAATAAAGAATGGTCTCCCACAAGGGCTAGGAGCCTAGATGCAGGGCCCAGAGTTATGAGGTAAACCTGCAGTGAAGGACACCCAGAGCTGATCTTGGACTCAACCCTAGCCCAGGCCAGCAAGTTGGGGACAGGGGCTCTCAGTACCCAGAATTCTGAGGGTACATTGCTCAGAGTATATTTTTATTCTGTTTTGATGATCTTAAAGTGAGAAAGGAAGAGATAAAAAGATAAACTAGAGAAGAAAAGGGGAGGAATAAATGAACTCGATGTCACATAATTAGGGGGTATGAATATGTCTATACAAACAAGGAAGGGGTTGGAGAGAGGAAATGAGCATTATTTGAACCTCACTTTGAAATGATACAGAAAGGAACAGAACCAAGATTACAATTTCTACTATAATAAGAACATTGCACAAATGAATAATTTTGGACCACAAGAACACTGATCAATATAATGATCGACCATAATTCCCCAAAATTAGTGAGTTAGGATATTGCCCACCTCTTGACAGGGAGGTGGTAGACTAGACATGCAGAGTGAGACATGCATTTTTGGACATGGCCAGTGTGGGAATTTGTTGTGCTTGACAGTTTATTTTTTCCCCCAGAGGTGGTATGGAAGGAAATGTGTAGAGATGGGAAGAAAGACAGGGCAGGTATTTGTTAAATGAAAAACAAAATGTTATAAATAGTAAGAATGATACAATTGATAAGAGTAATGAAAAGAAAGCCTATGGCCTGACAAAACCATACCAACCTTCTCTTGATAGGCAACAAACTCAAAAAGCAGAGACATACATTTTTGAGCATAGGAATTTGTTTCATTTAATTTTGCATATTTGTTACAAGATTTTGCCTTTTTTTCAAGTAGTGCAATGAAGGAGGGGGAGAAATTAAAGTTTTGTTTGGAAAAAATGATAAAGAATTCTTTGTTTTATATTAAACACTCTATATGGGGAAAATGGACTGTTTATCATAGGCATACCTAATATTAAATGTGATAAATATGGTTTCATGTTGCAGAATTATAGAATACAAGTCAAAATCTTATGAAAACAGTGGCAATAATGTGAAATAAGGACGTACAACAAAAGGAGGACATATTGAATATCAAATATTTTAAAGATGTAAATAAGTGGCAAGGGGTACTGTATAAGTTAGCACATAAATTTATATTGTTTTCCCAGGTAATTTGCTCACCACTGTAGTAAAAGAGGTGAGATTTAATTTCAGATTTTTCCTGATTCTTGTTTAGTACTTGTTACATTGCACCAACATGCTTCTTATGGCACCAGTGCATCTTTCCAATCTATTTTATATTCTTCCCCTCCATAAATTTCATGGACCGACCGAAATGTAGAACTAATTGGGCCTACCTAGGTCTTGTCCTATTTGTCTGAGCTCTATAAATTAGCATTTGCTCTCCCTAGTAGCTGTAACACACCCCCTTTTCATCTCTGCCTATTGTAATAGCATTCTTTCTTTTAGAACCAGCTAAAAGTGATATCTCCCTCATCAGGAAAATAAAAAGTTGGAGACCTTTGTCTAATGTTCCCCTTGCCCATCTCTCCTTCTATCTTGCTTTGCATTTATCTATACATGTGCCATATCTCATCTGGTAAAATAGAAGCTTTTTGAGGGCAATGACTAGTTGTTGTTCAGCACGGTATCAGTAGTGCCTATAGACTGATCATAAGTACAAAGTAATTCGCTATTAATGTTTTCAGCAAAGAAATCAAGTTGTGCAGCTCAAACAAGATAGTTTGTATGAAAATGTTTTGGAATTGTAGAGTAGATGGGGTATGGTGGTGCATGCCTATAATCTCTCACACCAGGGAAAGCAAGGTGGCCAGATTAATTGACCTTGAGAGTTCTGAGAGGCAGTAGGGTTAAAGTTGAGTGTCTATACTAAGTCCAGCACCAATATGATGAGACCCCAGGAACAGGAGACAAAAAAGGCTGCCTTAGAAGAGAAGAATAGACCCAGGTCAGAGATAGAGCATGTCAGATCATCCCTGCTCAGAAGCAATGAGATCAATCCCACTGTACTCCCAGCTGGTCAAGATGGGGGCACCCAATTTGGAGAAAAGTGGAAAAGAAGGAAGAAATAGAAAACTTTGAAGTCTTGTATACATGTAAGATATCATCATTCTCACCATCAACATTATTAAAATTAACAAGAATAATTCATCATTATTAACAAGAATAATTATCTTAACCTTCTTCATCCTTGTTGGCGAAGTTCACATAGAGGTGGAACAAATTGCTACCCTAATATTCCTGCTTTATATCGAATGTACTGTAGTCTATTGCACAAGTAAATAAAATGATTGTGTTTTTTGCAATTGAATAAAAGTGTTAGAATGTAGGCTCATTTCTGTAGGCTCTGTAGGCTGAAAGAGTATTAGTGACAACTTTAGTAATAGGATAATGTAGATAATATACGTATATCATCCTATTCATATGTGATTTTTACTTTTGTTCCTGGGTCTGGATAATCTTTAATGTCTTATTTTACATCACTTGGAGATTATAAGAAATGTTTTTATTTATGGTGATAATTAAAAACATCATTTTTAGAGTTTTTTGTGGATTAACATTGTCTAGGTAATTGTGAGCAATAGTTTTCTCTGAGATTATTAAAAAGGTTATGATTATCCTTCAGGGAAGATAAACCAATAGTTCATTAATCTATTAGTATTTCCCAGTATTCTCGTTTGCTATGTGGGTATAGATATCTCTTCTCCCTTTCTGTTTTTTTTACAGACTTTTTTTTCCTCCTAAGTTATTTTGCCTTTTCCCAGATGACAATTGGAATCAATACTGTAGCATAGCTTCTGCCCATACATGTCACTGGGTCATGTGACTTTTGCATTTAACATTGACCCCAGCCTATTTTGATCTGTCCAGAAAGTATTGCATTCTCCAAGTCTCTTGAATTGTGCTGGTTGGCATACCTTTAGAATGGCACACTGATGTATTCAAGGGCCACTGAGGGACAATTACCATGGCTACTTTATTCCCTATCCTTTCCCACTTCCCCATGTTCCCAACACATACTGGAGAGATTTTATGCTTTCATGGATTCTATACTTGGAGGCAACACAGATGGCCCTCATCTTTATAAATTCCCACACTAACATGTCATTGTCCTATATGTTCTCTCATAAGGGCTAAAATTTTGAGGAACATTGTACATTTCATATACTCTTATCACTATTAACTATCACTCTGCAGTTGAAACTCTTCTCTTTTATCAGAATGTCTGCTTCTACTTGTTTTTATTATCATTTCTAATCAATAACCACAACTCACTTCAAAAAAAGAAAAATGACTGACTTGTTAGGAAAGGAATAGTAGGCATGCCTGCTTTTTTCTAGGAAGATGTAGTGAGTGATCCATTTTTTTCCCTTCTAAACCTAATAAAGAAGAATGGATCTTCACTGAACTAAGGGTCTAATCTCTGTAGGAATGTTATAGGAAAGTGAGTGTGAAGTCACATCATCACATTACAAATGAATGGATTTGGAATATGTGTGTGATGTCTGCAAACTGGCTTTCCAGATGGTTTTGCTAATATCCTGACAAACTGATTTTTGCACTAAGGTCCTTCCAGGATTTAGCAGATTTGGTAGCATGCATGACGTGTAAGTCAAATTCTGGGGCAATTCATATGACATTCTTTCCATTAAATGAATCCACATAGTCATTCCCACAGTTCTCTGCCTGAGTGACAGGTAGGAACTGAAATTATAACCCAGACAGATCTCTGGATAACTCCTAAAGTTTCACACTAATGAGGTAGCAGCGAGTAATGAGGGTGCATCTAAAATTCCTACAAGTCAAAAGATGAAAGTAACAGCTACCTTTTTTAAGCCTGAATTTTTTATTTCTTTGTTTATTTGTTCATTCATTCATTTGTTTGTTTATTTATCAGGACTGGAGATTTCACCCACCTTAGGAAGCTTCTCAGTAAGATAACTCCCCCTACTACTGCAGAAAAGCAACTTCTCTGCAATTTATATGGAATAAAATAATTGCTTGGAACACCGAGAATTTAAATGACTTGCTCTCGATGATACAGCCAGAGGCAGACTTAAATCAAAGTCTTCTAATCACATAGCTGGTTCCCTATTTACTACAACATGGAAGATTCAACACATATAATACCTCTGAAGTTTGCCTTTAAACTGAATACTTTATTAGTTTCACAGAAAGACTGTGTCTTTCTCTTCTCTTTTAAATAGTGTGGACTAACCTATCAACACCTAATAAATAGAAACAATATTGCCCATATTTGTTCCTTTAGTGAGGATAATGGCTTTCTTATCTCTTCCCCCATGTGGGGACACTGACATTTTATAAGACCAATAGTTTATGCATTAATATTTTGCCTAGGATTCTTTCATTCTAGATCTCTGTCATTGGGACTTGAGGGTGAGTAAAGATTGAAGAAGCTTCACAGTCGGCTCTGGGGAATAGTTTCTGCATTGGAGGGTGCCATAGAAAAGCCAGGTATTAAGCCTCTGGGGTAACCTATGTGTACTTTTATTCTTCTGGCAGAGATAAGGCAGCAACAATTGCCTGCTTTCTTCCCACTAAGTTGTCACCTTGGGTGTGGGCCCAGTCAAATGTGGAATTAATCCAACCCACAAAGCTTGGTTAAGGGTTTCAGGCCTGTCTTAAAACCATTACTGCAAGTAGTCGAGAGGGCTAAAGAAAATGTCAATCCTCCAATCATTATTCTCCATCTCTCACAGTTCATTTGATTTTTAGTATGAAGTGTTTTGAATTGTCAATGTTGAATTAGTTAGAGATAGTAATGAAGTCTTATGGATTTTGATTTTCTTTCTCTTTAAGCAAATTATTTCCTGTTCTAATTCTCAATGGACTGTGATGGAAACTTCAATGACTTTGCGTCTTTTAGTAGTTGTCCCAAATCACTACTTATTTCAAAGCAGAGGTGTAGTATTATTCAGGGAGTGATGTCACTAAAAGTTTAAGACTTTTGTTCTGCCTTCTGACACCCTTGGGTCTTGCTCCACTAATTTCACTGTAAGATGATTGAATTTAGAGTCTATTACTAGGACTGAAGGCTTATTTTCTTAAGCATCTCTTTTGCAGAAGAAACTGAATCTTTTTTCTCCATTGAATCCTGTGCAAAAGATGGTACCTCTAAGCCTCATGGCTTCCTGTGTTCTATTTAGATTTCAAAGTAGCTGCTAACTGACCTTTTGTTTTTTTCCCCCTAATCAAGTTTTTGAATTCTTGGGGGTGTTCTTATGTAATCATAGAAATGTGCTTGGATTAAACTCCAGAGAGTTTATATGGTCTATATACATGGGTCTATACATTAAATTGCCCTGGAGAAGATCATATTAGTTTACATTTCAGGTTTCTTCTACCCTTTAAATTCTGGTCTGTGGTTCCATTTTAATCCATATTGTGTCACTCATTAACTTTCAGATTTTGTACTGTCACTTAATCATAAAACATTTCAGTTTCTAAATATGGTGTAATTGATAATAATATTAATGTCCCATCATGAAGTCTTTAGGATTACTACACTCCTTAAAGAGAATATGCTAAACATTCTTCTTTTTCTAATGAACATTCAAATTGGTTGTCTGTATTGAACTGCTGCCTTCCATCAACTAATAGCCAAAATGCTCAGCCCCATTACTTTTAGTTATTTCTTTCCAAAAAGACTTTTCAATACAATCAGAATTGCTTTAGCTTCCAATTATGGTTAACAGACCTTGGTTTTATAGCTCAGCCCCTAGAGCCCTGGTAAAACATTAAAGTCACATTATACCACTAATTCTCTCCCCATCCCCTATGCAAAATGAGTAATATATAAACAAAAACCAAAGCCCAAGCAATAAGGCAGATAGTAAAATATTTGATTAATGGAAATTCTTAATTAAAAATCGAATTAGTATAAGCACTTTACATATTGAGAAAGAGTCAAACTGTAGATTTAACTTTTTAAAATCAAGTCAAATTCTACATCTTATGCTTTGTTCATGTTCACCTCAATCATCTGTCTATACTTCTTGCATCTTAATTCTTATTGTTCAGTCATTTCAATCATGTCTGACTCTTTGTGACCCCTTTTGGGATTTTTTTCATGAAGTGATTTGACATCTCCTTCTCTAGATTATTTTACAGATGAGGAAACTGAGGCAAAGAAGGTTAAATGATTTGCCCAGCGTCACACAGCTAGTAAGTGTCTGAGCCTGATTTGAACTTAGAACTTCTTGGCTCCAGGCTTGGCACACTGTCCACTGTGCCACTACTGCATAAAAATCACTGCAATTCAGAAAGATAATTCTTGCCAATCAAACTACCAAGGAGATGCCTTGTAGAGATAGATAGCTAGTTAGTATAGAAGGTAGAATTCTAGACTTGGAATCAAAAAGTGTTCCAATCCTGCCTCTGACACTTGTTAGATATAGGACCCAGGCCATCTTATTTAAACTCTCTTAGTATTAGTATCCTTAAGTTTAAAATGGGGATGAAAATAGCATCTACCTCACAAAGCCCTTATAATAATTAGATGTGATAACATATTTGAAGTACTTTGAAATCTACAGAATGCTGTGTTATTTAGTTTACAATGTAAAAGTAATCATTGGACAAAAATAATTTTAAAATGATATGGAGAGACAAAAGGGCTAAAATTTCAAAGGGAACAATTTAAAGAAATAACATTAGCATAGCACTTGAGTTTGCAGAGTACTTACAAATATTAGCCCATCTGATACTCCCAGCTCTCTCATAGTGCTTTGACAACCTGGTAAGTAGGCACTTTAATTATCCTGATTTTACGCAGGAGGAAAATGATGTTGACAGGAGCTGTCTTGCCCAGGGCCCCACAGTAACTGAAACAGGATTTAAACTTGGGTGTCATTGGCTCCAAGTCCAATACTTTAAACACTACCTGCCTAAAAAAGTGAGAATGGATGGAGAATAGCACTCCCAGACCTTATATTGTACTGTAAAACAGAATCATTGAAACTCTTTTTTCTGGTTAAAAAATAGAAAGGTAAAGAAAGGGCATGGATTAGACGAAGATGGAACCTCTCAATCTAGTGCTCAACAAACTTTCTCTCTTAAGGTCCTAGAGGAGGAACTCCCTGCTCGATAAGAAATGCTAAGAAAACTGGAAATCAGTTGGGTAGAAAGTAAGTGTTGACCAACACTTTGAAACAGAGGTGTTAAACTCAAAAAGGGGGCTACCAAATCATATATAAGGATTCCTGGAGTAGCATACTAAGAAAAACACATGTTAACATTATCTATGTTCTATTGTATTTTTATTTATTTTGTGAAATATTTCATAGTTACATTTTTAATCTGGGTCAGGACCATTTTGAACTGAACTGAGACCTGTTTTCCTGTTTTCAACATTTTTGCTTTATAGCTTATACTATATAATAAGTTCAACATTGATACAAATCTGAATATTAAGGTGATGCCTTTAAAAGACTGGAAGATGGCCAGAGCAAGTGCCTCTCACCAGGAGGGAGATTTCTTTCCTAAATAAGGGATAGGGATTACAAAAGATAAACTTTATTATTTCTGTCACACAAAACTGTCAAGGCTTTGCATGAATATCAGTACAACTAGGATAAAAATAAAGTTGAGTGTTGGGAAAAAATGTTTATATTAGTAAGGGTCTCATATGTGTGTGTATGCTTGTGCAAGTTACATATATATGAATAAGAAGAATTCCCCATTGGATAAGTGATCAAATGACATAAATAAATAATCCTCAAAAGAAAACTTTTTAAAAATTGTATTAAAACTATTAAGAAGCATATTAAACATCTCTAATAATAAAAATTCAAATCAAAAAAGTTCTGGGATTTCACTTTATGTCCAGTAAATGGGCAAATACACCCAAAAGAGGGAAAATAGTTATTTTAAGGGCTATAGAAAGGCAGAGTCATGAACTGATCCAACTTTTTTGGTAGCAATTTGTAATTACGCTAAGAAAAATGTTACTTATGCAAAGAAAATGGTTAACATCTCAATAGTCTTTGACTCAGAGATCCTACTCTTCTACCATTATCTCAGAGAAATTAAAGGCAGAATGAAAGAAAGGTCTCAGATACACAAAAAATATCTATAGTGACAGTTTTTGTGGTGGTAGACAATTATTGACAAGAGAATGGCTAAACATGCTTTGTCACAGAAATGAAAATGGAATATTATTTAATAAGAAGAAATCTTATTAAGAAATAATAACTGTAAATTCAGAACAACATGCGAAGATTTATTTGACCTGATACAAAAAGAAAAAAACATAAATGGAAAGAACAGTAGCAAAAACAACCCCAAATTCATGCTATTGTGTAAGCATATTAAAAACCTCCTTTTAATTTCCCTAGAAATACTAAGAAATAACATTTTATCTAGTCCAACACATATTTTAGATCTTTCCCTTTAGGAAAGTGGAACAACAAAAGCTAGGGCTTTCCTTTGAAATTAAGGAAGCTTATTAATGAAGCTTAACTCTTGTCTTAATGAGAGCATTGCTTTTCCACCTATTTGGAGTGATTGGCACCCTGATACACCTGGAGACAATGCTTTCTCTTTTGAAATTCAAGGTTAAGATGTTGATCACAGTCAGGAACTCTTTAGGGGAAAGGGGTCCAGGAAGGAACGAAGGGACTAAGTGGGAACTATTTTGGAATGTTATGTCAAAACTGTATTTTAACATAATATTTTCCCCCACCCCAACCCACCCCACCCTACCCTTATCCAAGAAATCTATTAATGTTACCTGAAATCTTCTTGGGAAAGAAAGTCAGTTATGCAGACCTGAACCAAAATCTCAGAGAACGTAATTAGTCAATTTTTAAATTTTCCACTATACATTCACATTCTATGTTGTTTTAAATAAAATATCTAATCCACTAAAAACAATCATAATTTCTCTTCAAAACATTAACCATATTCCTTCTAGGCTGCAGAGGTACAATTAATCTGTATCCTTCCAACCATATGCACACATATTCCAATTCAATTAAAACATAGAGGAATATACAAATTTGTGACAAATAAGCAAAATGAACCTGCACGGTAGACCAAAAATGTATTCCTATTTCTACATCTAGCGTTAATCATTCCTCTTTCAGGAGGTAGATAATGTGCTTCCTCACAGGTCTGAGGGAAACATGATTGGTCATTACATTGATTAGAGTTAAATCTTTCAAAGCTGTTTTTCTTCATACTATCTTTTTCCTTATATTAATAGTTTTCTTGGTTCTTCTCATTTCACTCTGCATCATTTCAAACTATCCAGGATTCTCTAGAATAATTATCTTCTATTGTTTCTTACGATACAATAACATTGCATTATGTCAATATGGCACAAATTGATCAATCATTCACCCAATAATGATCACCCTTTCAGATTCTTATTCTTATATTTTATTTTCCCCATTTAATCTGCCCTTCAAGATCAAGAAGTGTATTTTGCTTGAGGCTATTTACCTTCTGAGATTTTGCTCTTTTTTTGGCCAAACCCTCATAATCACTTATTCCCCTTTTAAATTTGATATTCAACCAAATTTTGTTGGTACATACCAAACTCTGTGTGAATTCATGTGTATGTGTGTTCAGCCCTCTTTTGTTGTTTTCTGGTCAGTGTGAGGTTCACTTGATTCCTGCTCCCTTGATTCTATTCTCATACCAATTATAAGAAATTAGCAAGTCCAACCCCTTTCTTCATTTCTAACATGTTTTTTCTTTCATTCTCCTTTCTCTTTCTTTTCTTAAAACCCTCAGATTAGAACTAATCCATACCCCTTTTCTTATTAGAGTCCCTCAATACTCCTTGAAGACATTAAAGTTCTAAAGTGGCAGTTCTTAGCCTGGGATGTGTGAACTTTAAAAAGTTATTGTAAAAGGTATATTGCAATAAAATTAGCTTATTTCATACATTTACTTTTTTGCATTTAAAAAGGTTATTGGACACTCACCACCCAAGAAGGGGTCCACAGGCTTCACCAGATGGTCAAAGTGGTTGGTGATGCTTCCCCTAGTAGAATAAATTAGAAATTATCATTGGAAATTACATCATCATATAACCACTTCCAATTATTCACACAAATTTACTTTGCTAGATTTCTTATTTCAAAGTTTCCACTCATGTCTAGACGTTTTGGCAAAAAATGTCAGAAAATGCTATTTCCCATTAAAGGTTCATTTCCCCCCCCCCTATAGAGTTATATTCATTTTAAAATGTCAAGTTATTTATGGTTACAAGGCTACTTCATTTGCCTTTTAGAATACAGTATTCCAACATCACTTCTCATTTAGAGTAGAAGCTGCTGGATCTTGTGTTAATAACCCTAACTGTAGTTCCTTAATATTTAAACTCCTTATTTACGCCAGAAGGATGCTTGCAGTACTTTTTCTTTAATGTGAAATTCTGGATATTTACTAACACATTGATGAGACTTTTTCTTTTGGGGTTTCAGATGGTAATTGAAGTATTATATCTTATTTACCCTCTATTTCTAGTTGATATGGGCAGTTTTCATTCATGATTTATTAAAATACAGTGTCCAAGTTATTTAAAAAGTAATTTTAAGTGAGTACATTCATTTTTATTTTGTCTTTTTTGACTGTTTTCCATGTGACTTGTTTTCGGTATGGGGAATGTTATGTTTTCTTCTATTTTTAAAATCTTTTGATTTTATTCTAATATTTCTTGTCTCATGGAGCCATTAATTTCTACTTACTTTATTCTAGTTTTCAGGGAGTCTATTATTTATGTAAGGTTTGCAGCTTCCTCTTCTAAGCTATTTATTCTCCTGATTCTTTGCTCCAGAGATTTAATTTATTTTATTTTTATTTATCCTTTTCTTCTATGCATTTCTTGTGGGAATATAACTTTTTTTTGAATTTTTGATTATACTGTTATAGAGAATTGTAAGACTATTTTGGGAATCATACCAAGCTTTAAAATATATTTAAACTGGTTGGTTCCAGCTTAAAAAAAATTCCAGTTTTAGTTTTTGAACTGTAGCTTTTTTGAAAGTGCCAGGTTTTGCCCCCTGCATTACTCTTGGGTAAGGTAGTTAGTCTTTTTTGGTTTCACTCTGGATCATCTGGGTTTCTGTGCTGACATTCATATCCTAAGGTTAATGCTTCCTTCCCCCTCCACTCTGTACTAAATCTTTGAGGTTAAGAATGATGAATCTTCAGGACCCCTCCAATAGCATCTCCGGACAAAGTATTAGCGACTTCAGAGTCCTTGAGAATCTGGGCTATCTTTGAGCCCTACAATGCTACATTCATCACTACCACTCTTGGTGATTTCCTGTGGGTTTCTGAGCATGCCAAATATTTCTAACCACCATGGGGCATTCTCTGGGGACCATCATCTCTTTTTACCTCCAGACGGATTTGCCTGCACTGATATTGTCTGTGATAGTGGTAGACAGTAGTATTATTGTTCTTTCTGTTTTTTTTTCCTGAAATTTTAGGGTGAATAAAGGATTTTATATAGTTACTCATTGGACTTCTTTGTAAGTATTTGGTCTTATGCTAATTTCAGACATTTGGTTGAATGGATATAGGATATAAAAATTACCTGAACATCTTGGCTGGAAGTGCTGTGCCACCACATATAAACTCAATATTACAGTTTTGGATATACTTATAGAGGTGAAAGAAAGCAACATTTAAATAGATAGGACAAGAAGCTGAATGGGATGAAGTTTATATAGAACAAATCTCCTCAAATAATTGCAAGAATATTGATAGACTGATTCATAATGTATTTGGACAGGAAGATGCCAAAAGTGAGGGGAATATCTTGATCTTTATTAATATCTCCCAAATCTACCTGCACATTAAGGCATCCTCAATAAGAGTCTTAAAGGCAATAAGCCTGCTTTCATAAGCAATATTTTATGCTGTATTAGATATTTACCATCTTGGTTTTACTGGAAGGGATGGAGAATAAAAAGTTAAATTAAATAAATTAAAATAAGTAATTTAAAATTATATAAATTATAAAAAATAAATTAAATTAAATACACACTAGGCATTTAGTAAACTTTACTAAAGAGGATATAAACTAGGAGTAAAGTACTACTTTACTTGCCATTACATTGAGGAAAGAGAAGTTAGGGAGTAGAGAAGATGAGTATAAGAGTCATTTAAGATTCTTTGAAATAGAACAGAAACCTCATCAATAACCAGGATTAGGTAAGGCACAAAAGAGGGAGATACATGTTCACCAAAGATGTTCTCTAAGTTGAAGGCAGTTTTATTTTATGTATGGTGAGGTTCTCCAGTTGCTTCTTGCAACTGACATTGCTCCTTTGCAACTTTCAAATGACATTGAACTACAAATGGCATTGAATAACAAGCCCTGGAACACTTCCCGATCTACAGGAAGAGATATGTAACCATTCAGAAGAGTTTGGCCAGACCACTGAATTTTTGTTGCTCAGATTATAATAGTTCAATGAATGACCTGTGTGTAACTAAGGCATCAGTGTTTATAACTGGGACAGGTTACACAAATGGACAAAAGAACTAAAGGGAATCGACTGGATTGACTTCTGAAACCTGCAGAACTCTTTAAGGACACCAAACTTCTCCAAGAAACCAGACCCATCTTTTTAATACAAACATTCCACTGGTCGTATTTGGTAGCTATAATAAACAGAACACAATAGCTTCTGAAGAACATCACACGTTGAACAATGGAGAGGAACAAGATTTAGCCAACCTAAAACAAGTTAGAATACTTCAGAGAAACAAGGGAGTAAGAGATGTCACCAAAGGAAATGTATGACAGGAAACAAAGATAGACTAGTCATTACTGGTATCCTTACCATATCAGAAGAAACTGAGAAAGACTTCCAGCCCATTAGGTGGATCCTTGGGATAAATGGGCAAGAGATGGAGATTTGGATGGCTCTTGATGTGAGAGAATATTCAAACTGATTTGAAGAGAGGCACATTGAGAATATCATTATTATTCTTTAAGAAACCTAATTCTGCCAGGGAGCAGCACTATGCCCATGAATCAGGGGGAAACCATCTGGATCAGTTTATCAACTTTCTAATAGCTCACCAAGTGATCAAAAACCAATGAAATTCAACTATAGCTGTGTTGGTCATAAAAAGGCTTTAACATTTATGACTCAACCTAAATGTTTTGTAGGTTTGTAAAACTGTTCCTATAATATTTTAAGGCTGTTTTTCTTTATTTTGGCAATACACAATCATGAAACAGAATATCAAATTAAATCTTTTAACATTTTATAGCCTAGTGGGGATACAAAACAAATACATGTAGCCAAATTCAGTCATATAAACAAACCCAAAGCATTTGGAGAAGGTGGAACTGGAAGCAAAAAAATACTAGGTTAGCTCCTTTTTCTAGTTTAAAATGACTATCCAAATACAATTTAGCATTCCTCAAGTCTTCTGTCAGTGAAATGGTGGTGGTCCTTTCTGTTTCTCCCTTCCTCACTGAAATATACCTATGATTGAAATGTACAATCCTATGGACCTTTGGAAGAAAGATATAAGATAGGAGGGATTTGGCAAATGGATAGAATATCATACTCTCAGAATCATCAGAATCAGAATATCAGTTGTTTTTACTTAAGTCTTTTGCTTCAAGGAGGGTTTAATTCTGAGAGGGGGAAGAGGGAGGGGTTTGATTCTAGGGGAGAGGGAGAATATTTAAGGGTGCATATGTAGCACTTACTGATAGAAAAATAAAATGCAAAAATAAAACTTTTTTTTGGTATGGGGGAAGGTAAGGCAATTGGGGCTAAGTGACTTGCCCAAGGTCACATGGCTAGTTATTTTGTGTCAAGTGTCTGAGGCTGGATTTGAACTCAGGTCCTCCTCAGCTAGGTGCACCATTCACTGTGCCACCTAGCTGCCCCAATATTAAAATTTTTTAAAGAAAGAAAAGTATACATAAATAAAGTACAGCCTTAACCTCTGTTACCTTATTATAATTTGCATTTTTACTAAACTCTAGTATTCTATACTAGATTTTTACTACACTACTATAAAGTCTAATTGGCTTTTTTGAAGGTTAAATGAAAATTATGAAGTTTAACACAAGGTATTTCTGCATGTTTCATAGAAATGTCAGAATTGGGAAGTGAAACAGGGATGCTCTATGTGACTTGTGATGGTTTGAGACAGAATTCTGCTGTATTGTTTCTAGCGCTAAAATTGATAAATGTGGAGGCCATGTTGCTACCTCTCCACAAGACCTTAACTTGAAGGCAGTAGAAAACTGACTGGTACTTGTAACCCAGCCCTCATGTAAATAGACCCTTTAAGGCTTGAATATTATCCTTGTGGTCTGATTGCTCATCACAAACTGAAATGTATAAATAACACTTTAAATCCTTGTTCCTAGGAATGAGACCATAGAACTGTATGTAGTTCACTGTTTGTGATGAAACATTTTTTTCAAATTTATGAGATGTCTAACTCTTTCTTAATTTAGAAAAAAAAGAGAGTAAACATTCCCTTGATGTGCTGAGGGAAAGGTGAGCCAGGCCAGGTTGGTAACCAGGTAGGTCAAAGCTTCTGAGCTGATGAATTGAGGGGTTGTATGTGGGGAGGGTCGAGGAGAGCAGAACAGCAGTGAGAGAAGCAGAGGGCATGTAGGGGTTTGGTAGTAGGACCCTTGAATGGTCACTGAGCTTCCAGACTAGGTAAGATAGGGAGACCTTTCTCAAAGAAAAAAAAAAAGAAAAGAAAAGAAAAGAAAAGAAAGAATAGAAGGAAAAGGAGAAACTAGAAAATCTGTTCTGCCATATGATATCACTGGTGAACTTCCAAAAAACCTCTTGGTCTCTCTTCCATGGCATGATCTTCCTTTGTGAAACTTGTATAGAATTACTGTAAGAGTGCATACTTCCGTCTAAACCAGGGAGACTGAGAAAAGGAGACAGCATAGGGGCAACTAGGTGGCACAGTGAATAGAGCACCGGCCCTGGAGTCAAGAAGACCTGAGTTCAAATCTGGCCTCAGACATTTGACACACACACACACAAAAACCTAGCCATGTGACCTTGGGCAAGTCACTTAACCCTAACTGCCCTCCTAAAAGGCAAAAAAATAAAAAATAAATAAAAATAAGAAAAGTGGACAGCATAAATATGAATTAGTCTTTTGGCTTTTGATTACAGAATCCTATGTGGTTTCTCAAAAAAAAGGCCCACATAAAAACAAAAAAACAAAGAAACTTTTTTCCCCTTTATCCTTTGCTAATCTGTGAATGAAGTTCTCTTCCATTTGAGGTTTACTAACTTATAAGTTTTGAATAGTTTACCTCTTCAAGCTGGGGTATTTGCTGCCTAAAGGGATAGAAGCACACTTCCCTCTTGATTATTTAGTTAATAAATAAGATTTAGCAAATGACCTAAAAACATATCCTTGCAGGCAGTCATAGAGATTCAACCTGCAACTGTCACTGATTCCAAGAAATCAAATCTAATAATTTCTAAAGCGTGGATGCAAGAAATTGTTTCTTAGAAGTTCAATCTATCAAGAATTATTTTAGTGCCTACTAGGTACCAGTCAGGTGCTGGGAATACAGCTGTCCTAAAGAGGAGCTTTCTAAGGAATAAAAAGTTCTGCCTATGCATAGAACAAACTCAGAAGTGGCAGAATGTTTATGCTTCTTTAGCACTTCAAAAATCTTTGACTTGATCAGGGTCACTTGATTTTCTTGTTCATCTTTCAGTGGCAGACTCTTCATGGCTCCATTTGGGGTTTTCTTGGCAAAGATACTGGAGTGGTTTGCCATTTCCTTCTCCAGCTCATTTTACAGATGAGGAAGCTGAGGAAAACAGGGTTAAGTGACTTGTCCAGGGTCACACAGCTAGCAAGTGTCTGAGGCCAGATTTGAATTAAGGAAGATGATTCTTCCTGACTTCAGGCTCGGTGCTATATCTACTTTGC
Source organism: Pseudocheirus occidentalis (assembly GCA_028646575.1). Lineage (NCBI taxonomy): Eukaryota > Metazoa > Chordata > Mammalia > Diprotodontia > Pseudocheiridae > Pseudocheirus > Pseudocheirus occidentalis. The sequence goes on along the minus strand of JAQQSW010000430.1, from coordinate 1,306 downwards.
CATTTGGCTTCAACCAGGAACTTCATTTATGGATCTCATTTGTAAGGTCTCAACAACTTAATAGCGTAAAGCCAAACACTAGCAGCTTTCCAGAAGGATGCTTCTGTGAACAGCTTTCAAAGTTCTGATTACACAATACAGTAAACACTCTATTCAATAACAAATCAGAACAAAACATTCACAGAAAATCAAGGTATAGCATTCACAATATTACAACTTATTACAGAAAATCAAAATACAACATTCACAACAACTTATCACTAAGATGACCACATAGTTTTCACCACGGTGGTCACAAAGTTTGAACAAAGAACAATCATCTCGTAATTCAGTCATTCAATCATCTCAATCATTTGATCATCCCTAAGGAGGTTTGCCTCCTTAAAGGACATCAAATACAATGGCTAAGTTAACTCAATCAGTCACTTATTCAGTCATCAATCACTATTCAATCATCAGAAAATACAATCCCCCCCACCCCCCAACCCCCGCCCACGCACCTAGGTCAGTAGTAAATTACAGTTTCTCAGTCAGGATACAGTATCCAAGTAAAGTCTTCTTCGAGCTTGACTCTGGGTGGTTTCTCAGATTTGTTGGGTCCCCTTCCATGGTCCCAGATCCTATATACAGTATTGCCCCTCCCTGTTCAGCCCCTTCCTGTTACATCAGCAACAGGAGACAGGAATTCATGCCAGAGGCTTAATCTGAACTAGGTGCTAAGTACCTCTTAGCTTAGCAATAGAAAAAGAATTTCAGGTCTCATTCCTGTTACAAATAGGTGGTCTCAGAGTTGCTATAACCAAAAAAAAATCTTCTTGGGATCAGTATGATGCTGAGCAGACTCTCCCTACTCAACTAGACTGGTCCTCAAACAGCAGACATCACTGGGTCCATGCTGAATCATTTTTCTACCTAGTAGGACCAGCTTGTGCTCTTGGAAACCTAAGCCATCTCCGCTCAATGATGAGGTATGATACTAAAAAGGAGTTATTAAGAAGTATCTGTATAACAAAGTATGAAGGAGTATGAAGAAGGTATTATGGAGTTTTCAGGCAACAGCCTTACAAAGTATGAAGGTGTCTTTGATTGACTCAAATTAATCATGTTTCCAGAACTTTAAAAACCTAAAGCCTGGAGAGCAAGAGGTAGTCAAGGTTTGGAACAGTTGTGGAATATAACTTAGCAGGGGATGGAGGAGGAGGGAATATCTCTGTCTTAGCACTACAGAGCTGCTACAATAGAATGACCTTATTCATTTTTTTTTGTTTTTTTTTGTTTTTAATTTTAATTTATTTTCTTGGTTACA
>JAQQSW010000429.1:0-42392 GCA_028646575.1 Pseudocheirus occidentalis | reverse complement strand
CTAGCTAATTTCAATCATCTGGCTAATAACTGTCAAACTTTAAAGCAGACAAATTGGTTGAATGATGAATCCCTTTATGTAACTAGGAAAATGTGCCCCAATGAGCTAATGTCATTATGGGAATAAAGTGTGGCATTCCTTTTCACTTTTTTTGGGGGGGGGAGGGCAAAGGTAGGGCAGTTGGGGTTAAGTGACTTGTCCAAGGTCAGATGGCTAGTTTTTTTGTGTGTGTTCAGTGTCTGAGGCCAAATTTGACCTCAGGTCCTACTGATTCCAGGGCTGGTATTCCATTCACTGCATCACCTAGCCACCCCTAAAGTGTGGCATTCCTAAGCAAGAAGTGTGAACTACTGAACTGATCTTCCCTTCTCCCCTGATGCTGCAGTTGGGATGGGTCATTCATTCTTGTTTTTAAAAGTCTGCATATTTTTAGGGGTAAGGACTGAGAATAGTACAATAGGGGTACCATACATCTCTTTCTTTTTAACATAAGTTACTTTAATGTGCCAGGGATTTCCAATGTTTATTATTGCAACATGACATTGCAATTTTAGGGAGCCAAATCAACATACTAGAACAGATTACATTGGTATCTTCATGGTGCCCACAGTTGTGAGTGAACCAGTTGGTATGAGGGCACTGTCCCAAGGGGGACTCCTCTCCTGTAAAACTGACATGATCCAGGACAATGCTTCCCGATCCAGGGCCAAACCTGGCTTCTAGAAGTGAGGCCACAGCTAATCCACCATCAAGCTGTTTGTAGACAACATGGCATCTTTGACAGACCAGCCATCATCACAGACAGTCCCCCAGGTGCCATTGTGATAGACTTCTACATGCCCTTCACATCTGTTCTGGCCATCTGCTAACCTGATGCCTGGACCTTGGATTGACAGAGGGTAGAATGAACCTAAGGCAAGGCTTGCCTGAAAAACTTGACTTGTCTGCAAAGACTTGGCAGTCAAAGACTGAGAGGGCAAATGTCTATCATATTAAGGAACTACAAGAGATCTACCTTTTGGCCTTTTATTTTCCCTATTAGAATATGAACTCATTAGGCGGAGAGATTGGTTCTTTCTTTTTACTTGTATCTCCAGCCCCTAGCATTGTACCTGGCACCTAAGAGGGACTTAATAAATACTCGTTAATTAGCGATCATTCAGCACATTTTTGTTGTTATAGTCCCCACCACCAAACTCTTTTTTTTCTGAACCAGATTGTCCATATTGTCCACCTCCCTTTGTATTATATAAAACCTGGTTTTTGTCCCATGGGATCTTCTTGAGTTTTCATATAAAACAAGCAACATTGTGACACGGTGTTGAAATTATTACGTTGAGAGTTAGGGCACCCAGCTCTTAGTCTGGGCTCTATAACTGACTCTCCCCATGACCTTGAATCTGCTACACAGCCAGTTAGAATCAGGAGTGAGCTTAGGGATGAACCAGTGAAGTCCTGTTACGTAACAGATGAGGAGGTTAGGCCAGCCGAGTGAATGCCTCATAGAATGTCAACGCCAGAGAGAACCTTGGTGATCATTTAATATGACCCATTTTATAGATAAGGAAACTGAGGCCAAGTAAGGTTAAGTCCCAGAACTCATGAGTGGCAGAGCTGGGAGTCAAACCCATTGTTCTTAGTTTTACCATCTGGGGCCAGGCAGAACAATCTAATCCCTCTTTCTTTACCAAGACAATCCTTTACTTTAACTGTGCCAGAGGCAGGGGCTGGGACAGAAGGGTTGTCAAGAAAGACCTCCTGGGATGGCTAGGTGGCACAGTGAGTAGAGCACCAGCCCTGGAGTCAGGAGGACCCGTGTTCAAATCCTGCCTCAGACACTTGAGTAGCCATGTGACTTTGGGTGAGTCACTTAACCCCAATTGCCTCCAAAAAGCAAAAAAACCAAAAAAAACCCCATCCTGTAGAAAGTGGCATTTGAGCTCAACCTAGAAGGAAACGAGAGATTCTGAGAGCTAGAGGTGAGGAGGAAGTCCGTTCCAGGCTTTGGGGAGAAGGGTCCAGCATAAAGACCCGGAGAGACAAGATGGGATCCCATGTGTATAGAACAAGAAGTGAACCAGTCTGATTGACTTACTGTGTGTGGAAGGGTGTAATATGCAATAAAGATGGAAAAGTATGTTGGAGTCAGGTTGTAAAAGGTTATATAGGTGACATTTTGAGTAAATTCATATAATTTAAAGAAATTTTAAATAATAATTTAAATAAAGTTTGTAAAATATTGTACATGCTATACAGAATATATTTGTCCCTGGTGGTACTAGGCAGCCACCGGGGTTTGTTGAGTTAGGAAGTAAAATGGTCAAATTTGCATTTTAGGAAAATCAGTTTGGCAGCAGTGTGAAGGAAGGATTCACTGGATATAATAATATAGTTTCCCTGAGCTAAAGATATGATGAGATGCATTATGAGAATGCATGAGAGAGCGTTACTAACTGCTGGAGATGATTCTGTTGAACTTGGAAAAGCTGCTGCTGCAATCTACTTTGGGGATCATTTGCAACCAATTTCTAACTCTAGGCTAGTGTTCTTCCACTATTTCTGCAGATTCTGGGGCTCTTGCTTTCATCATTCAACTTGTATTTGCTCAGGTTATCCAGGTTAACGATTTAGTATCAACCCCAACCCCCAAATAACATTTGGGAGATTCCTTTTCTTTAGAAATCATCTGGTGGATTGAAAAGCCAAACAAAGGATTGTAGCTACTGATTATTTTGGCTTACCTATCCCAATGAATAATTAATAGGATCACAAATTCAGAGGTAGAAGGAGACTTTGAGATCATTTAGTTCAATCCTTTCATTTTACATATGAAGAAACTAAGGCCAGAAGAGGTTAAGTGCCTTGCTTAAGTGCCTATGGCTGCAAAGCTAGTAGTAAATTGGAGAACTAGGATTTGAACCCAGGTCCTCAAATTGCCAATTTAATATTCTTTCCACAGCACCATGTTGTCTTCTCTGATCCATCAACCATTCTACTGACTTGCATTTTTAACTAATATAGATTCCAGTTGACTATGTTAGGAATTTGGCTACTATTAGGTCCAATTATGTGAATCAAATGTCTTTATCCAGTGTTTTATCACAGTATGAAAGTGACCTGGGTTTTTCAGTGAATATGTCAATGGAGTACAGACTCTGGCGGGACCTCAAGGTCCAGAAAGCTTCTCAAGGAGGCCAGGAGATGGACTGTATGCCTAATTGTCTGAGAACCAGGCAGTTAAATTCAGAAATACAGACAGCTCATGACTCAATGGACAGAGCATCTATGAATGGATAGAGGACTGGAATTTAAGTTCGAATTCAGCCTTAGATATTCTGTAACCCTGGGCAATTCACTTAATCTCTGTTTGCCTCAGTTTCTCATATGTAGAATGGGGATAATAATAGCACCTACCTCCCCAGGGTCTTTGTAAGGTTCAAATAAGATAATATTTGTAAGGTGTTTTGCAAACTATAAAGTACATAAATGTTATAATTATTTTTTTATGTTCATCACTAGGTTGGTCATAGAGTAATGGATTTCTCATCATGATAGTGTTTAACAATTATCTACTAAATCTTAAAGAGATTACATGTATGTGGTTGGCAGGAATATTCACATCAAAGAAATCATGTGAAATCACTATTGAAATGATGAAGACTGAGTGTCAAAGTTTTGGAAAGGTGAGCCAAGATTAACCTGAGCGACAGAAGGAAGTGTTACTCCTCATCCCACCCTCTTTCCATTAAGATGGAATGTAAAGGTTAAAAATGCAAGTCTATAACCTATCTTTGGGTGTCCCTGAGAGCAACTGGAGAGCAACTGACTGTGTCTTTGCCATTGAAAAGATGACTTAGATAATGTTTTGTCAACTGAAGAACCAAAAAAATACCTGATGTTGAGTCACGATCTACCATCACTGTTGACGTTGAAGAATCCATTGTAACTAAGAAAGACAAGGGAAGCTTAAGTAAATATTTCTATCTACTGCTCTTTCCACTATGTTACCCAAGTGCATGGTTTTAAGAACCATTTGGTTAGGCAGCTAGGTGGCATAGTGGCTAGAGCATGGGTCCTCACAAAACAAAACAAAATACCTACTTGTTTAGAAACAGGCTCTTTTGAGTTTATATAGAATTGCTGGGCCAAAAGGTCCTTTATTCTTTCCCACTCCCTTCAAATGATTCCTCCACAATTTGTTCTAGTGGAAATAAAATTGTACCTGAACAGCTAACTCCGGCATCTTCATGATGGCCACAATTATGGGAGAACCAGCCACTGTTAAGGCAATGCCACAATTTTTCTTCATTACCAGCACATTCCACGTCATCCAAAGCAATAGATCCTGAGCCTCGGTCAAAATATGCCCGTCCTGGTGCTGCAATAGCTCTTCCACAGTCCAGCTGTCTGCACACCACCTGTGCATCCCTGAGGTCCCAGCTATCATCACACACTGTGCTCCACGTGTTGTTATAGTATACTTCAACTCGTCCTTCACATTGGTGTCTTCCATTCATCAATCTTAGAGAAATGTCTGGGCAACAAGGGAAAAAAACCTGGTTATTGCTGTGAGGCACTTCCCACTTAATAGTATTTTCAAAAAGAGGGTATGTGTAATTCCACCAGAGTTCACTGGTTTTCAAATGTCTAGTTTGTCTACCACTAGTTCTTTGGGAAAAAAGCCGGCTTTTGGAAAAATTGCTTTAACTTTTCATTTTGATATGTAAGTATTTGCCAGACTAGAGGAAATGGTTTTTTTTTATAATGGAATTCATTGTTAGATGAAAAGATCAGGTTCTCCAACTTTGAACTTTTAATTAGTTGTTTTTTTTTAACAAAGACAGAATTAGTTAAATAAAATTTTATTTTCCCTAGTCATTCTATCACACAGGATGACTATTATATGCTGAGCCTACATCCCCCAATGCCTCAGTTATGTTATGGGAAATAACTTAAGTTATCTTGGCAGTTCCATCAATTCTTTCAAACCACTAGAATACTATTAAGGATGCTACAATTTTAATATAACTATTATGGTGAAGGACAAAATATAGAGTGAGAAAAAAGTCACAAATGCAAAAATTAAGGGCCTGCTCAAACTTTTGCTATCAAGGTCAACCATTTATATTCTAAGATGTCCTGCCTTTGTTAAAGTCATTCATCTATCTGAGAAAAAGGATAATGTGTTTGATTTTCAGTGAGAATGATTGAACACAAAATATTTTCATTTTGCTCTAGTTGACTTATTGTCTAGTCTTGTAAGCAGTGGGTAAGTCTGAAATCAGAAAACTCAGTTATCCTACTGGACAATTCAAAGAGTACTATCATCTTTGCTTGACCTAGAGCAGATGTTTCATTTCAATCTCAACTCAGTTTTTAGAACAAACATTCTTACACTTTGGAATGAAATATATTCATTTTTCAGAAATGCCCCAGCATCGTGAGTACCTACCATTATCATTTTCATCTGGTACAATGGAATCATAGGAGGCATAGAAACCAGTATTGGTGATGATGGCATCACTGTGGAATACAACAGTCATGCTGTTGGAGGAAGATGTAAATATTGGGCTGGCTCCAGAACAGAACCTCCCCAGGGAAAATGATGCACTCTGGGGACCATCAAATATTTCCACAAAGTCATAAGGACAGCTATAGAAGTTTTCCATCCTGTGAAATGAAATGACATTATCTCTTAGCAAAATCATCTGAGTGGCATAGTGGATAGAGAGGAAGACTTGAGTGAATCTGTCATCAGACACTAGCTGTACAACCACAGACAAGTCACTTTCGTTCTTTTTACCTCAGATTCCTAATCTGTAAGATGAGGGGACTGGTCCTCCAAGGTTCCTCCCAACTCTAAATCTATGGTTTTAACTAAATGGGCACTGAAATAGAAAGAGCATTGGATTTGCAGTCAGACAATCTGTGCAAATCTGAGCATATTACTTAACCTTTCTAAATTTCAGTTCCCCTCTCTGTAAAATGGAGGTCATAATATCTGCAATGCCTACCTACCATCTAGGGTTGGCATGAAATTCAAATGAGATATCAATGAAGTGTTTTGTAACCATAAGTAGGCAATATAAATGTCAGCTACCATCACAATATGTTTGTTTCTAACAGGTGGCCCAAAGTCATTTAGAAAGTTTTCACCTGAAATTTCATGTTTATTTTTACAGTCTTCCAAGTGCCCTTTTGCATTTGCCCATCTATTTCAGTTTTGAGGAAGAAATATAGATCATTTTGTATAATTTTCTCCCACTCTTGGCTTCCACCCTACCTAGATCAGCAGCACGAGTCCTTAGTCTATAAAGGTTAAGGAAGAAGGGCAGAAGAGGCGGGAACTGTTTAGTTAAAGGTTATTATCTGAAAGTCTGTATTTGTCGCTTTTGCACTCTTAATTAGTTTTCAGCTACTAAGTATTATTAGCCATTTTCAGAATACAAACAATTCATACTTTAGCAAGAAATGATACAGTGGTAAATATATATGTATATACGCGTGTACACATACATTTTACTTACTTCAGTACTTCGAATGTGAGTTTGACATGAGCCCTGCTGTCCACTTGTATTTCCCAGGCACAGACTATATTTGTAGGGTATTTTTTAGGGTACCAAGGGCTGGTAAAAGAGCCTGAAGAATTTGTGAGGAAACCACCACAATGGAAACTTTCATCTGCAAAAAAACATGAAAGGAATTATATTAGCTAACTTTTACATATTCTGATTATTGCTGGTTGTGTGACCAGGAGTACCTTTCCAAGTCCCCTTATCTGTAAAATGGGGATAATATTTTATATTAGTATTTTATCTCATGGGGTTCTTGTGAGAAAAGTGCTTTGCAAACTTTAAAGCATTACCTAATATGGTATCAGCATCATCAATCGGTCATCATCATCATTAATTTGGTTTAATGGAAAGGGCACAGGGTCAGAGGTCAGGATTCCCAATTTCATTCCTGGCTGTCATAATCTTTATGCCTTCAGCTTTTTCACCGGCCAGTAGGGAAAGTAATGGCTGCATAGTCAACTGGGTAGGATTGTTTGAAAATGGGAAATGGACAAGCGATTTTATTGGGGGTAGGAAACTCCTGATTGGAGGGTTAGGAACTTCTACTACCAATGCAGGTCAGAACCTTCTCTGCAATCTCAAGTCTCAGAGAGTTGCCTAGAGCACTGAGAGCTGAAGGTCATTCAGCCACTATGTGAGTCAGAGGTAGAATCTGAATTCAGGTTTCCTGGCTCCAAGGCAAGCTCTCTATCCACTTTACCATCTCTCAGGAGTATCATGAGGGTAAAATGATAAAAAGACATTTTGAAAAGTTGAAATTAGATGGACAGTATTGTATAGTCAGGATAGACTGCTTGATTTAGTAGTCATGTAAATCTCAGTTCAAATCCTTCCTTTGACACTTTCTATTTGACAATAGGCAAGTTATTTAACTTCACTGTACCTCAGTTTCCCTGTCTGTAAACTAAGAATTACAGTAATAACTCAGGAAGATATCTATCTCCTAGGATTTTTGTAAGGATCAAATGAAAAAATGGAAATATAAGTACCAGTTTATAAAAATGCTATGCGTATGCAAGATGCTATTTTTGGAGGGAAGAAGGCAAGGCAATTGGGGTTAAGTGACTTGCCCAAGGTCACACAGCTAGTGTCAAGTTTCTTAGTCTGGATTTGAATTCAGGTCCTCACTACAGGGCTGGTGCTCTATTCACTGTGCCACCTAGCTGCCCTGTAAGATATTATTTTGTAATCAGACAGGGTATGGACTAAGTAACTGCTTGAGTTCTTTTCTATATATGTGTGTGTGTGTGTGTGTGTGTGTGTGTGTGTGTGTGCGTGTGTGTATGTGTGTGTGTACATGCCAGCATATTTAAATGACATACCCTAATCTTATATCTTCTGTTTATTATAAAAAATTAAATCAGTAATTATGTTCAGCATTATATTTTTGACCAAAGTCTTTGATTTGTCTGGCATATCATCATAACCTTTCATTTCTGCCTGTACAATGGGAAAAGAACACTAGTGCCTGGAGGAGTTGTGATTTGAAAGACAGATGGTAGCCCAAGCTTTTAATCTCTGCTGCCCAGGAGATTGAGCTCAGGATTTCTGAGCCACAATGGTCTGAGCCAGTCAGATATCTACACCAAGTTTGGCTTTAGTACGTTCAACCCATGGAGTACAGGGCCATCAGGTTGCCTAGGGATGGGCAAACTGGCTCAGACAGAAGACAGAGAAGGTCAAGGCTACCATGGTGACCAGTAAGGGAATCAGCTGTGAGTGGCCTCCACACTTACAACCTGAGCAAGATGGGGAATTTTTTAAGGAAAGAAAGAAAAACAGTTGACTGAATGCAAAAGGCAAATAAAATGGCAATGATACCTATTGGTGGAGACTCATCATTCAAGTCTGTAAAATAAACAGAAAAAAACCTCTCATGAACAAGGATTGTATTCGTCAAACACATCTTTTAAAGTACAAGTCACTCAGAAAACATCAGGCACCCTCTCAGAACCAGGGCTAGGGTTTCCTTCCCCATGTTCCATTGACTGATCAGGTGATTAGGTCATTTACAAGTTGTTCCTCTTGAGTTGCACCCCCTCTAAAATATTTATCTTGTATTACTGTATCATAGCTATTTTGTGGTTGCCTCCTGAGCCCTGTGAGGGTGGGGAACCATGTCTTATTTAAACTCTTCCCTCCAGCACCCAGCATAGTTCTCTGTGCATAGAAGGTGTGGAACGAGATTGTTGAATTAAAATTGCCCTGGATTTGAAATCAAAGCAATGGTTGTAATCCCAACCCTATGGATTTCCTATGTCACTCTTGGCTAGTGAATTTAACTTCTCTGGGCCTCAGTTTTCCCATTTATAAAGTTAATGGGTTGTACTGATGTCTGTTCTAGTTCTAAACTCTATGATACCATCAATAATATATGGTATTTTACTTCTTTTGTTGGAGCTATAAGGTACAGTGGAAAGGACCTGGAATCAGGAAGATCTGAGTTCAAATTTGGCCTCACTAGTTGTATGACTCTGGGAAAGTCATTTGATTTCCATCTCCTTCAGTTTCCTTGATTGTAAAATGGGTACAGTGATACACTTACCTTCCAGGGTTGTTGTGAGAATACAATGAGATGATATTTGTAAAGTGCATAGCGCCTGGAACGCATTGGGTACTTCATAAATGCCCTCTCCTTTCTTTTATTTTGTATGCCTGCCTGTAAGCACCCAGTACAGTGTTCTGTGTTAAGCAGCAGACAAATAATTGTTTCAGGAAATCCCAATGACTTTATAGGATTTTTCATCTCTAATAATATTGGTATAAATCTGCATTTCACATGGCAAAGAGTCTCAGAAAAATCAGTGGCTACAGGATTAAATAATTTATATGTATTTGGGGGACCTCTCAGCTTACCAGCCCCTCTATCCCTGCCTGATAGAAACATGATATGGCAAATAGTACCTGTTGGTCTTGATTGGGTGTGGCCATCAGAAGCTGCTCAGATGCAGAAGACAGGAAAGCCAGAAGGAGTAAAAGAAGAGAATAATTAAATAACAAACATCATGTAGTTTTCCTAATAAAAGTGGTTTCTAGTCAATAACCAAGGATGATAATAGTAATGAATAGTCAATGGCTGTTAGTTCAAAAATATATGAAGCAACTCTAGATCACTAGAATCAGCGAGTCAATTCTCCAAGTTTTAGTACTCGGGACAAATTCAGTTGTGGGCTAGTGGATGTAGAGGTAGAAAGCTCTCACCCCAGAACACCAGACTCCATGGGGGACAGACCCCATCAGAATAGAGGAGGGACAACAGTATAGGGCTAATCCAGGAAAGAACCCCTCTGGGATGTGTCTGTTTGATTTGGCTAGGAGGAGAAATGTAATTTCCTATTTTAGTTAATTATTCTTGCCAGGTAGGTGCTAAGTTCAGTAGTTTCCATCTCCTAAAGGAGTACGTGTCTAAATTTTAATACTCTGGGGTCAAACCCAATGACTGTGCTAAGTTATAACTCTACTTATGAGGCTACCAGATTGGATTTTTCCTCACAGGTTTAATGATGGTACAAAGAGAAACAAAGTATTTCTTGTTAGGCGACAATAATGGAATCCCAGAAAATGGGGTTGGCAGGAACATCACTAGCAGGGCAAAAACAGTCAGTTGGACTCAGTAGGGATCATTATCAGTAAAATAATATGGTGCAGGAAGAGCCTTCTGATTTGGCATCAGAGGACTTGGTTTGACTCCCTGCTCTGCCATTTGCTCCCTGGGGGACCTTGGGAAGGACGTTTTTCCCCAGGTCTCAGTTTCTTCATCTATCAAAAAGAGGCTTGGATTGGGTCCTTCCCACTCTTAGGAATATCTTTCCAAATAGATGGGAATGATGTTATAGTAGAAGAATTCTGCATTCTAGGACCTCCTAGGCTTTGAATATTTGATAATTTGATGATTCCAATCTCCTGTTCAATCACTACCACCCAATTAACCAGTTCATTCAAATTGAGTCCTGGTGTAAGATGTGCTTAGATAAAACCTTTGTATATTTTACATATATGCCATTAAATGAAGAGACACTCTCAGTGTGAGAACTCTTTCAGCCAATGTAGATCCTAACCTAAGATTTAGTAAATAAGTCTTAAAGTGTTGTTTGAGGAATATAGTAGTTAAGTAATTTTCTAGGGTCATTTTTTTTATCATTTTAGGAAAGTAAAAATCCATAGCACATAGAAAAATGAAGCAAAGAATGGTGCTACACTCAAGATTGCCTTCTCAACTATTCCCCGATAGCAGAGGCATTGACAGTGCCAAACAGAGTGTACCTGAGCAGACAACACTGGCATCTTCCTGGTGCCCACAGTTATGGGAGAACCAAGCATTGTGCATGCACTGCCACACTTTGGCTTCATTTCCAATGCACTGCACGTCATCCAGAATTATGGGTCCTGAACCTCCTGCAAAGTGGTTACGTCCTGGCGCAGACAGAGCTTGTCCACAGCCCATCTGCTGGCATACGACCTGGGCATCTGTCAGGTCCCAGCTGTCATCACACACTGTTCCCCAGGTGCCATTGTAGTACACCTCCACACGACCTTCACACCTATGACTTCCATTCACCAATCTCAGAGACATATCTTAGAAACATAACGAAAAGAAGATGGCTTAGCTACAGAGGGATTTTGCTAAAATTCAATTTCCAATTCCAGCTCTGTGCAACCATGGACAAGGAGCTTCATATTTCTAGTTCCTCCTTAAAATGAAGGGGTTGGATTATAAATGAGCTTTCAGCTAGTTTTTCCAGCAGTAAAACTATGATTCTCTGCTTCTGTGATTTCATATTTATGGGCAGAGCATGCTTTCAGCACCTGGATGCCAGTGTTTCAGAATACTAAAAAAGTTAAATATGGTATAATTACAATGAGCAATCTTGGCCCTAGTAATAGATGAGGAAATGTGCCTCTTTCCTTTCACTGGAAAGGTAGGGGTCAGATACAGAATGGTCCATATGTATATATGCATCACATAGAATAACAATGTATGTTATATTTGTATAACTTTTTCTTGGTTATAATGGAGGGTTTTCTAGTTATATGCTTTGTGTACATGAAATTTCAAGCTGCACCCACCAACAAAGGGCCTGCTTCAGACCAAATTTCAAGTATTATTTTCTCTTAAAAACAAAGGATTCAGCTTCCAAGATACCTACCAGCTTCTTGTTCACCTTGCTGAATAGCATTATACATTGCATAGAAGCCAGTACTGGTGATCATAGAGTCACTTCTGAACACAACTGTCACTTTGTTGGAAGTAGAGAAAAAGGTGAGCTCTGCCCCTGCACAGAATCTCCCCATAGACAGGTAGGCAGCTTGATGGCCATCAAAGACCTCAAGAAAGTCATAAGGGCACCCGTAGATATCTTCCAGTCTGAGGAGGGAATGCACTATCATCAGTTTCCCAGCCTTATGGTCTAAAGATCATTTCAAATTCATAAGACAAGAAAAGAACACTTAAAATGAATATTCGGCATTTTAAAATGGCCCCTTGCCTTGAGAAACCTCAGGGCCCTAAATTCTTTTTTAAATATTAGGTTGAAATTCTTTGGTTCAAATTGTTAATCAATCAATATGAGTGCCTGCTAATGGGTCAAAGACAAAAGGGAAATGGACCCTGCATTCAAGGAGCTCTCATTGTATTTATTCCCCCAGGAGAAACAACATGTAGTAAGTCTCCAGATTCTGCTATGATCTTCTACTCAGGCCTAGAGGAGAATGAGTGGATGACACGTAGCCTATTTAATCTGGAATCTCCCCTTTAGTTCAGCACCACAGATAAACACCCAAAAGTGTTTTCAGTTTAATAGTTTCATAGGAGTAAAGGATAAATCACATTCATCCACACCCACAAACATTGATATAGTCCTTGTCCAGGTAAAAGTAAAGTACCCCTGCTTCCTTTTCTTCTAATTGCATTTTCTCTATATATCTATTTTTCTATCATCTATCCTCCTGTCAATCTATCATTGATATTTATTATCTATCATTTATCAATCTACCTTTCTACCATCTGTCTTTATATTATCTATCATCCATCCATCTGCCTCTCTGTTTACATATCTATTTTCTTTCACTCTTTATTATCTATCATCTCTCAATCTTCCTATCATCTATCATTTATATTTCTATATATTATGCATCATCTATCCATCTACCTGTCTGTCTATGCATCTATCTGCCTATTTTCTTTCATCTATCAATCAATCCATTTTTCTATCATCTATCCATCTACAATCTATCTCTTTATCTATTATCTATCATCCATCTATCTGCCTATCTATCTTTGTATCTATCTACTTATTTTTCTTTCATTTATCAAGCTATTATCTATCATCCATATAATACTTATATCTATTTATCTGCTTCTGCCTGCCTCTTATTTACTTATTAATTTATTTATTGCATTTTGAAGGCAATTCTTTTAAAAAGCAAACGAAAGGGGTGGCTAGGTGGCACAGGGAATAGAGCACCAGCTCTGGAGTCAGGAGGACCTGAGTTCAAGGCCACCCTCAGACACTTAACAATTACTAGCCATGTGACCTTGGGCAAGTCACTTAAACCCAACTGCCCTGCCTTCCTCTCTCCAAAAAGAAAAAAAAAGCAAATCACAGCCCAAAAGCAGCACTTTGAGGACTAAATACAGATTGAAGGCACCAGGAAAGATGACAAGATTATACAATTAAGAGCTGTAAGGTGTCTCAGTGGTCATGTGGTCTAATTCCATTTGACAGATGAGGAAACTGAGGTCCAGCCAAGGTCACGTAGGGAGTAATTGGCAGAACCAAGAGTTGACTCATGTCCTGTAACTCCAACTTTAGCCCTTATTCCGATACATTCAGCACTTCCTTCCTTATATTTGAAGATGTTTGGAAGCAAGTTGGGAAAAGGAAAGGAAGTATCCTGTCATACAGTCTGGAAAGATAAAGGCAGAAGGAAAAGATGTCAGGAAACTTAGCACTACTGGGGGGTGGGTGAGAAACAAAAATTGAGAAGCTATCAAAGAGAAAAAAGTTAATTAGGCAAACTATGCAAAAAATAAGGGCAAAATAATCTTTCCTACAAGTTTTAGATAAAAGCCAACTGAAATTTTGAAAAAAAAATACCTTTCCCATAGGAAAAATCCAGGTGTGGTTAATAAAAGTACCGATTCTAGTATAATCTGGATATTGGAGGTGTGAAAGTTCAGGTTGTTTGCTTACTTCAAACTGGGGACCTGAAGTTCTATGCGAAAGTTCTCCTTCACATGTATGACCCACACACATTCTATATCTGTGGGATAGTTTTTAGGATACCAAGGGCTAGAAAATGATCCAGAAAGCTTTGAGATGACTCCACCACAAGAGTTACTTCTTCCTACAAAAAGGGGAAAAAAGGAAATCAGGTTTTACTTTTCTACATACTTTTATTTTCACCACACAAAATCCAGGAGAAAGCGGGATAGATAAATGTAATTTTCATTCTACTTCATAGTTTGGGAACTGGCAAATTGGGAAAATGATTTCATTATGAATCTTGGTAGGCAAATCAAGGACAGATATAAGGGCTCTCTCTCTCTCTCTCTCTGTGTATAGGGCAGGGGTGATTAGTCATGGAGACTGTACCCTAAAAATTAAATATTATGGTACCTTGATAATGGGCTGCTGATGAACATATCACACTAGTTGTGTTCTGTTCCATAGTTAGTGTCCTAAATCCTCAGCCCTAGCAGGTCAACCCTACATGGAATCATTCCACCTTCCCAAAATCATCCCCTACCTGTTCCTCAACCTTAGATTTCATAGCGGGGGGATGCAAGGAAGTCATTTTAGGGGCATTTAATTCACTTGCTCCTTTGCCCTCATAATTGCTACCTGAATCATCACCGAAAGAAGAAAATCTACCTTACTTTTAAGGATTCTAGAAATAGTGGTTTCAACTAGTAACATTATAGGAAAGTGACAGACTGTCAATAGAAGAGAATTACATTTGGTAGCAGGTTATGGTAGAACTGAAAAAAAAATCAGGAAAAGTTTAGAATAAAAAAAAATGCACTTAAAGGCAAGCCAGAATCCTTGTTACTACTGATATCAATGTTTTGGTGCTTTTAATGTTTTCTCAGTAGAGAAAGTCCTACTCCTGATTTATAAATGATTCAACCAAGTGAGAAGACTGCATCAAAAGACTGTCTCACAGAAGTCAATCAGCATTTATTAAAAACATAGTAGATAAGTTCACACTCCTGAGTGCCTGACTTGGTCCTCTGCACACAGTAGGCATTTAAAAAATGTTTGTTGTTGCTGAGGATATCTAGGACTCTTAAAGAGTTCTTGGCATACCTGGAGGCATAGGAGTCACACCTGGAAGTAGATTTTCAGCATCTATTTAGGTAGAAAAAGAAAACAAAAAAAATGACAATTCCACACGTACTTTAAAAATTAAGAATAAACTCTTACTATGGTGGCCATGCCTATAAGATCTGGACTTAGTATCTTTGGAGCATTAACACTTGTGTTTCCGAGTCCCAAGTCTTAAACTCCACTGGACAACTAGATAGGTCCCACAGCCTCACAGAGAGTGTGTAGGACCTGAAGTCAGGAAGTTATGAGTTCAAATAACACTTTAGATGCATATTAATTTTGTGAATTAGATAGATCACTTCACTACTTTCAACCTCATTCACTCACTTAGATTGAAAATAATCACCTCATATGTTGGTTGTATCAAAAGAAAAAAATATATACAAAATGGTAGGCTGCATCATATACGTGTATGTGTGTGTACACACATACACATCTCTCTTCCTCTCCTACATATATGTGTTAGCTATTATCATTACATAGAATTGTTTCTGTAAATAGGAACAACTGAATTTTATGGTCATGGTCCAGTTTTCCTGTGAGATGGCTGCCTTTTTTTTTCCCAACATAGAAACATCTCCTGGTTAACTATTCTCTTGCTGTTTTCTGTGGTTATATCTTTGTAGCTATCCGTAGGTTGTATCTAATTTAAAAATTAGGGTCTGGAATATTGAAATAAGGATGTATACCTGAACAGATGACTCCAGCATCTTCATGATGACCACAGTTGTGCTGAAACCAGTCAGAGTGGGAACACTGTCCAAGAGAGTTCTCATTTCCTACACATTGTATATTATCCAGGAGAATGTTTCCTGAACCTGGTCCAAAGTGAGCTTCTCCAGGGGCTGAAATGGCTTTTCCACACTTGAGCTGCCTGCATACCACTTCTCCTTCATTCATATCCCATAAGTCATCACATACTGTGCCCCAGATTCCCTGGTAATGAACCTCAACTCTTCCTGCACATCTTCCAGAACCACCAACAAGGCGCAGTTCTGGGCCTTCATCTAAACAAAGAGGAATTTTAACTGTAAATTTTTGAGGTCTCAGATCAGCGTAACACAAAGGATCTTGAATATCTTCCCATTTTAAAATGGTTCTTCCTTATAAATACTGAAACATGGTTGTATCTCAATACTACTGTGGAAGTATATTTACTGTGAGATGTTGTTTCAGGGATTGTTTTAATCACTTAATAAATGGTATCCTTATTCCTTCAACAAGTATTTATCTCTCATGACTGAAAGATTCCAGTTTAATTTGTATTCATTCATTCACCAAATATTGGGCAGTAGAGATGGAGGAGAAATATGATTTAAAGAATAAAAAAACCTGATTTCCATATTTATTCTGGTCAATATAAATGGCTGTTTTACCCAGTGAAAGCTCCTTAAAATACTGAATTGGGTACTGAGCAGCAGTAAAATGGTCTCAGTAAAATGGACTGCCTTTTTTCCATTCTAATTTACATAAACCTGGACTTATTCTTAACTTTGGTGAAAAGCATAGACGATATTATGTATTTATAAACATTTGTAGGAAAGGCCATCATAACACTGGGTGGGCCACCAGTGATGAATTTATGGGAGGTTTTGGATGAGAGTTATACAGGATGGGAAGGAATGGATGGCTTGCCATCTGAATCCCTGAGAGGAATAACACTAACAAGATCATGGATCCCCTGGTGTATTGGAGGAATTCTAAACGTACTTCCTAGGTTAAAGCAGTAACTTACAAAATGATACCCTAATTGCCTGAAAAAAAACCAATAATGCTTCAATAGATATCTATATACCACTTCAACTGATTAAAGTATACTTAATGTTCCATTTTGCTTACAGTTTAATAGCAATGCAAACACTGGTTCTTGCTTCCTCCATGTCCATTTTTAAGTATGATGGCTTACCCAAACCTGAAAAGCTTTTGACTTGTCTGCTTTTATTGATCATGAATGTGGGTCTAGCTGAACATCAACTAGGATGCAGTTCAGTTTCTGGGAGAATGCGGATTTTTACTAATGGGGGAGATAGGGTTCTAGCACTCATCACTCTGAAGAGCCTTCACATGGTGGGTTGCTGCATACTTGGAACTTGATTTAGAACAAATGGTATTTTCCTCAGGAAACAGGGTGGGTGACCATTTATATCTTCCTTCAGGTCACAAAGACTTACCTAAATGACCTGTGTTAACCTGTAACACCACCCTTCTTAGTGAGCAGAAATAAAGAGAAGGTCCTATTTTAGAACGAATCTCTGTTTTGCTGATAAGGAGGCTATTAGATCAGATTGGATTTAAATGATGTGTTCTGGACAACTGAGGACTTTCCCCTTGGGTTTTCTTTTAAAAACAAAGGACCCAGTCTAAAGTGCTTACCTGATTCCTGTTCATTTAGCCTAACAGCATTGTACATTGCATAAAAGCCTGTGCCGGTGATCATAGAGTCACTTCTGAACACAATTGTCATGATGTTTGAAGAAGAAAAATATGTGAGTGCTGCAGAAGAACAGAATCTCCCCACAGACAGAGAAGCCACTTGTGGCCCATCAAATATTTCAATGAAATCATAAGGACAGCCATAGATGTCTTCCAACCTGAGAAGGTAAACAAAGGGTTAGTCAGACCCACCTTGTCAAAACCTTCCAGAGTTAAAGTAAAGCAAGAACAGAGACAAAAAAAACTTCAGGATTATTTGAAGTGAAGAATTGGTTTGCGTTTAAAATCATACTTTACAATATATGGGGGCGGCTAGGTGGCGCAGTGAATAGAGCACCGGCCCTGGAGTCAGGAGTACCTGAGTTCAAATCTGGCCTCAGACACTTAACACAAAAAACTAGCCGTGTGACCCTGGGCAAGTCACTTAACCCCAACTGCCCTCCAAAAAAAAAAAAAACAAAAAAAAACATACAATATATGGCATTAGCTACCTTTAAAGAAAATCTTTTTTGTGTTTCGGGTTTTTCATTTTCTTTCCCGATGATCAGAGTTATATTAAAACAAATCAAAAGCTTTCAGAGCATAACTTTATCACCAGCTACACCATTTACCTATAACACAGCATCGTAAAGGAATAATAATGTGCACTTTGCAATATTTTACAATAGTATTCTCAAACCTTCTATAAGGCAAATAATTGGGTACTGAAATTAAAATTACAGCTGGAGAAAAAGAGAAGTGGAACTTATTTGCATTATGGTGTTTACTCTTGAGGAAATCATTTTGAAAGAATTGGTAGTTGCCAGAAAGATGGGTTTTGAAAGTGAAAGTAAAGATTCATTATGTTATTTACTGTTTCATCATATTCATATGGGATAAAATGTAATTTTGTTTTGAAATAAATGAAAAGGAATAAGACATCTTCTTTTCTCACCTCTTTTAAAAATATTGATGTAAAAGACGGAACTTAGATTTCTAGGCTGGGGTCTCAAATGGTTAGTGTACACCATTGTTGCGTATTAGGGGACACATTCTAAATCAGTGGTTCACTAGGTACAACCCACATCTAAATCAGTGTAGGAGATGTCAGATCATTATAAGATTCTACTGCATTTTGCAGAAGAGAAATGGAGTGTTTTGTTCAAGGAACAGTATGGAGACCAGCACCATGGGATCACAGAGCAAGGTGAGGAAAGATGCAAGGTATAAGATGAACGAAAAGGTAGATGGGGTGGGGCAGGCTATGAAGGGCTTTAAATTTCAGATAGAGGATTTATGTGTGATCCTGGAAGCAATAGTTAGCCATTGAAGCTTACTGAATAGGGGTGTAGTGTGGTGCATGCTTACATGCATGCTTGTGTGTGAGTGTGTGCATGTGAGACAGAGAGAGAGAGAGAGAGAGAGAGAGAGAGAGAGAGAGAGAGAGAGAGAGAGAGAGAGAGAGAGAGAGAGAGAGAGAGAGAGAGAGAGAGAGAGAGAGAGAACACTTTGAAGGTTTGCAAAGTGCTTTACAAATACTATCTCATTTTATGGTGCTTAGGTGCTATTATTAATTCCCTTTAGGAAGATTACTTTGGCAGCTGAGAGGAGAATAGACTGGAATGGGGAGATACTACCCCCAGAGGGTGGTGGCATTGTCAGAGGATAAAGGGGGACATATAGAAGTGATGTTATGAAAGTGAAATGGACAAGCCTTGCCAGAAGATTGGCTATGAGGGCGTGAGTGAGATGGAGAAGTTGGAGGAAGACACCTAGGTTGCCTGCCTGGGTGCCCAGGAGGATGGTGGTACTCTTGACAGTAACAGGCAAGTTCAGAAGCGAAAGAGGATGATTCCCACCTGAGTTCAGGCCATGCTCTCTCTTCATTATTCTAGATCATTGCAATAGTCTCCTAATTGGTTTCCCTGCCTTAAATCTTTCCCTACTCCAGTCTATCCAAACACAGCTGTCAAAGTAACTTTCCTTAAGTGTGGCTTAGATTATGTGATTTCCCTACTCAACTAATCTCAATCGATTGTCTTCCTATTTCCTTATATAAGAAAAAAAACTTTCCTCTTAGCTTTTAAAATCCTATACAACCTGACTCCAACTTACATTTCCAAGCTCATTGGATATTTATATGTATATATATATATATATATGCATATATATTTTCCTTTTGAACTCTGTGATCCAGCTAAACTTTCCTTCTCTCTGTTCCTCATGTAGAATATCACATCTTCCATGGTCCTTGGCAATTTCCCACAATTGGAATATACTCCCTCCATATCTCTGCTTCATATAGTCTTCTCTTCCTTTAAGATACAGCTTAGGCATCATCTTCATCATTGTCACCATCATCACCTTCATCACCACCATCATCATCATCATTTATAGAGTGCTTTTAAGGTTTGCAAAGTGCTTTGTACATATTATCTTGTTTTATTCTCACAACAACCCTGGGACTTAGGTACTATTATTAATCCAATTTTACAGGTGAAGAAACTAAGGCAGATAAGGCTAAGTGACTTGCCCAGAGTCACACAGCTAGTAAGTGTCTGAGGTCATATTTGAACTCAGGTCTTCCTGACCCCAGGTCTAATGTGCTATTCACTGCTCCACCTAACCTACCCCCAATACCAGTGCCCTTCCTCCCTTAAATGTATTATATTTAACTACTTTGTATATATTTGAATTTCTCTGATTTACATTATTTATATTATTCTCCACTTATTTTTACATATATTTGTGGTCTCATCCATTAGAATGTAAACTCCTTGGCAGTAGGGATTGTTTGATTCTTTTAATCTGTATCCTTAGTGACTTGAATAGTGCCATTAAGCAAATTAATGCACTTCATAAATACTTGACTGATTGATAGGGAGAGAGACTAAATAAAAGAAAAGAAGTTATGATTTGGGACATAAAACCATTCAAAGGAGAAACTGTAGGGGGACAATTATCTAAGATGAATCGCTTATGTTTGGATCGAATTTATTTAAATTGAATGAATTCTTTTTGGATGTTAATAAATCAAAACTTCAATATGGATACTACTATAAAGTTTTATATTTTTGCTTTTTTCTGCCTAAATATTTAATATCTTTGCTAAAATTACGAGTTAAAAACCCACCCTAAATTTTATGATTGTTAGCTGAAGAAGACCATTTTAAAGTTCTGTTCTTAGTTTCAGGTAGAAGAAAGAATTATTGACCTTGTAGAGTTTGCAGGGTAGCTGGGAAACTGATATAATTACATTTAAAAAGGGATAATCCCAGGTAGTAGAAAGCTCTGTCAATTAAGAGATACAGACAGGCAAGTACTAGAGACATTTTGAGCATAGAATTACCCTAACTGGGGCTGAGCAAGGAAGGGTCCATGGAGGAGGTAAGAAGTGAGATAATTGTATAATAAATGCTTTTAAATTGACTAATAAAACAATGTAAAGACTGTGATACAGGAGTCAGAAAACCTGGCCTGGTCTTGGCTGTCCAATTTATTAGCTGTGTGTGAGTGACCTTATACACGTCATTTCCCTATTCTAGGCCTCAGTTTCCTTTTCTGTAAAATAAAGAGGTTAGAATAGATTATTTCTTGGGTCCTTCTGACTTTCTACAGATTTATGAAACAATTTATATCATTTACTTACTTCAGATTTGGAATCATGAGCTCAATATGGAATTTCCTATCTACGTGTATCTCCCAAACACATTGTATGTCTGTAGGATAATTTCCAGGATACCATGGACTAGAAAATGAGCCAGAAAGACTTGACATGACACCACCACAAGAATTAATTTTTCCTAAAAACACACAAGCAAAAGAAATGCAGCAATGCAGATTTATTTCCACAGAATCCAAATCACTCATTGACTCATGGAAATTTTGCACTTAGGGTTTTCTTCTCCCAAGGGATTTTTAAGATGGGTCTTTACGACTCGTCAACTTGGAGCTAAAAAAAAGTGCTGAATTTGATTCCTTGGGAAATGTGTCAGCATCAGTGTGATGCCTTCCAACTCTTGCCCTTGCAACATAGTTGAGCTACTTTAACTGGGACAAAGTTAGTATTTTAGTCCCATTTGATTCACCTAGACTTGGTTAATGTCCCCTTGGGAAAGGTCCCAGACCATCCATCTTTCATTCTCTGGACTTTGCCCTGATCCACCCATGCAGTTACCTCTCTCATTCCATTTCAGCTTCTCTTAATGAGTGGTCTTTTGCCATTAAAATATATACTCTTTAAGATCAAGAACTTTCTTTCTGCTTGTATTTGTACCTCTAGTTCTTAGTAGAGTGCAGGGCACATAATATGTGGTTAATAAATGCTTGTTGACTGAACTTGACTTAGTCCCTCTTCAAGTAGTTTCTAATTGAATTAGTAGGATAAGACATGTTGATTATTAGCAAACTTCCTCTGAAACAGGGGATGCCAAATCTCCTCCCTTTCACCTGGTCTAGATGCTTCAGGGAGCAACCTCAGGTAATTGGCAAGAGGAAACACAATGGCTGGAGAAAAACTGGAAAAGGAGAATGGGGTATTCCTTTGGAACCCCCAGACCAGGGGTGGTGAACATGCGACCACGAGGCCACATGTGGCCCTGTAGGTCCTCAAGTGCGGCCCTTTGACTGAATAAAAACTTCACAAAACAAATCCCCTTAATAAAAGGAGGGTATAATTGAGATTTTTTCCTCTGGTCTTATCCTGAATTACTGACCATCATGCTAGCTAGCAATAAAATCACTCTCCTTTCTCTAAACAGTTATAATTCTTCTACCATTCTATGGATTGTCACAAGACTCTTCAACCTGAGAGGGGTCTCAAGAAATATTCTAAACTTTAGAGCACTATGGGTGAGTTATTGATATCTCTATTACCATTAAGATAGTTTGAATTACATTCATTCTAAAGTTTTAGATGAGAAACAAAGATATACCTTCTGTGTAATTTCTAGAAACTTCTGGAGAACCTAGAAACAGAAGTAAGCAAATGAATAAGGAAAAACCAACCAACAAACCCCTTTCAGTCCATTTTCTACTCTCAACAATCAAAGGGATCTTCCCAAAGTGTAGGTCTGACCGTGTCACTGCCCCCACCCCACTCTCATTCAATAAACTCTAACGCCTACCTTTAGGAACAAAAATACTTTATTTGGCTTTTTAAACTTTGTAACTTTGTTCCTACAGTTCCATTTTTTTCTTGCGCTTTACTCCCCTCCATGTACTATGCAATCTAATGACATAGGCCTCTGCTATTCTCCATACAGAACAATTCATCTCCCAGCTCTGGGCATTTTCATCGACTGTCTCACCATACCTATAATTCTCTCCCTCATCTCCATCTTTTGGCTTTACTGACTTCCTTAAAATCCCAACTAAAATTCCCTTTCTACAAAGAGCCTTTCCCTATCACCCTTAATATTAGTACCTTTCTTTTGTGATTTTCTCCAATTTATCCTGTATCTTCTTTTTTTTTACACTGGGTCTCCCTATCTTGTCCAGGGTTGGAAGTAATGTTGACTCATGGCCTAATCCCACTGCTTTTATCATCACAGAAGCTTTGACTTGCTCAGCTTTCAATCTGGGTCAGTCTTTCTCTTCTTAAGCAATGTGGTGACCTCCATTCCTGGACTCTTACTATATTGATGCCGAACTTAGCAAGGATGCCCAGTCATCTTTAGCCCTACCGTGGCTCAGCAATCCCAAACTCAAGCCACCCATCAGCATCTGTCTCTCCTAAGGATTACAGATGTATGCCTCCATGCCCAGCTGCCCTGTACGTAGACATTGGATATATCTTGCTTGTACATTTTTTGTACTGTCTCCTCCATCAGACTGTGAGCTCCTTGAAAGCAGGGACCATCTTTTGCTTTTCTTTGTATCTCTAGCTCTTAACCAGCACCTGACACATTGCAGGTGCTTTATAAATGGTTATTTTCTTGACTTGACATATACAGGATTGGAGATGAACAAAATGCTCAGGGTCTCTTGTGGAAGAGCTAATGTTCTTAGTATGGCTAGAATAAGGTTAAGAAGTGTTAAATGATTGTTCTTTTATGTTTGTTGCTTCACCTTAAGCCACCTGTTTGCTTCATCCTTCTCTGTTTGAAAAACATATATACAATTAGTTCAGGGAGATGTCAAGGGCCAGAACTAGGCTGTATGAATGGAGAGAACAGGATATAGCTCTCTATTTCTATCTGTCTACCTCTATACTTATATGTCTGTCTATCCATTTATCTGTCTGTCTGGCATCTATATATCTATCTTTGTGAGATTTAAAAATAAAAAAAAGATTTGGCAATTGATTTTATAATGACGCTAGAAAATTTGTTTCTCAGACTTTAAAGAACAGTGAACAAAAATTTGCTCAGAACCCATCTTTTTCATGAATTATTCTTCCTACCCCCATTTTGCTCTCACCTGTAACCCGAGGAACCTGGGCTCTAAGGGACTCTCTGGGAAGTAACTGCCCTGGGGTCCAGTTAGGGGTAGCAAGGACTGAAGGTGGAGGGCATTATTATTAGGGTAGGATACAGCAGCCTGTTATTTCCCCATAGAAGACTGATTGTCACCTGCTGGTGCAGGACAGAGAACGTACGAGTCTGAGGAAGTTGAGCCACGCTAGAGGTCCTAGGCCATGAAAAACGCTGCTTTTCCTCCACTAACTCCTGGCTAGCCTTTCTCTGATTTTAAAATCCATGGAACAACACTCAAAAAACAAAATCAACTTTGCTATTTCTCACTAACATTGAGTTTCTCTTCCAGTAACGCTATCACAACTAATTCCTTATTTTTGAACTAAACATAATGATCATTTTTCTTTTTTCTTTTTTTCTTTTTTTCTTTTTTTAATGATTATATTTCTTGACTGACATTTAGTCCCATGAAATGTTCAACTAACAAATACACGTACTTATGTATGAGTGTGTGTGTGTATGTGTTTGTATATGTACATTGCAAATATTTGCAATATGAATACACATATATCAGGGCAGGTAATTAGTGCACTGGAGAGAGTGCCAGGCTTGGAGTCAGGAAGACTGATTTTCCTGAGTTCAAATATGGCCTCAGACATTTACTAGCTACTTGACCTTGGGCAAATCACTTAACCCTGTTTAAATCAGTTTCCTCATCTGTAAAATGACACAAACCACTCCAGTATCTTTGCCAAAAAATCCCAAATCGATTTTTCAGTCAGATATGACTGAAAAACAACTCAACAATGCATAGACATTATGTATACATATACACAAATGCATATGTTTGTTGGTTGAACATTTCACCAGACTAAGTATGGTACAGTGTTATATACATGTATATGATCACACATACATATATATGTATACATAATATATACATATATATTTGTTGGTTGAACATTTCATTATAGATATAGATTCATAGAACATTTACTACATACAAATCACTGGGTTAGTTGCTGGGGATACAAAAATGAATATGACATTTTCCCTTCTTTAATGGGGCTTATCATCTAGTGAGGGCAATAAGACACGTATATGAGTGACTATTAATAAATACAAGGTAGGATGTGGAAGTGCAATAAGAGGAACCCAAAGGACTAGGAGAGTTCAGAAGTCGGACAGATGTGATGTAAGAACATGACAAAGTCTGACATACCTGGAGGTGTAGTAGTGTAGTTTCTTGCATCTGCTTATATAGAGAAAAAAAATGTTATTTTTTTAACAAGCAAATACAAAGTGAAGGAGAAGCTAGAATTAATTCTGGAGGGCAGTGAGGGGGATGCTATTTCTTCTTTAGTTGTGCTTGGAGCAATATGACAAAAATCTTCTGTTCTGGAGATATTCAGCAGCTCAATTAGAGAAGGATGGATGGGTAACGTGGAAGGGAATGGAGTTAATTGTAGTTAGGGTCCCTGTGGCTTTTAGACACCATGGTGTTTGAGTGAAGCTTTAGAAAGTGATTTCCTGACCGAGTAACGAATACCTGAACAGATGACGCCAGCATCTTCGTGATGCCCACAGTTGTGGTTGGACCATCCCGAGTGGGAACATTGGCCTAGGTAGCCTTCAGTCCCAGCACACTGCATATTGTCCAAGAAGATGTTTCCTGAGCCTGGGCCAAAGTGTGCTTCTCCAGGGGCTGACACAGCCTGTCCACACCCGAGCTGCCTGCACACCACCTCGGCCTCCTTTAGATCCCACAGGTCATCACACACTGTGCCCCAGACCTCTTGATAATGGACTTCCACTCGTCCTGCACATCGCCCTGAACCACCAACCAGTCGCAATTCTGGCCAGTCTTCTAAAGACAAAAAATTATCTATTGTGAACCTATGGAAGGTTATTCTAAGAACAAGGATCACCTATGTGATACAGTGGGCAAAGGATTGAATATGGAAAAAGAAGGTCTGGATTTAAATCTTCCCACTATTCCTTTTATCTTGGGACAGTGAGTTACCTTACCCTTCCAGGGCATGACCTCCCTGTCTTAAAACGAGGGGATTGTAAGTAATCTCTAAAGTGCCTTCGGACTCTCAATGTGATCATCCTAGTGGCCTGTGCTTTGAAGAGCTCAGTCCCGGAGGTAAGAGGTAATAGCTGTTTTAGTTGGGTCAGATGGGCTAATACCTTATATTTCTAGTACATTTCTATTACAGCCACTGCAGTCTCAGGTGACCAAGCTTCCCAGTGCTCACTTCTTCACAAGAGATCAGAACTTATGTATTTATGGCAAGGGTGTCATCTTGTATGCAAAACACAATATTCTTAGTAAGATATGTGCTTCAAATTGATTTATCAGCAGTAAGGACTCATTAAAGCTGAGCTATCTACATGATCTCTTATGTATTCCCCTTGGTGATGAATAACATATTTATTCATTCATTCATTCAATACACATTTATTGAACACCTACTATGCTAAAGGCTGAGGGATGCAAGAAGAGGCAAAACATAGTTTCTGCCCTCAAGGAGCTCACAATGTCTTACCTCACAACTGATTGAGGCAGACTTGATTTCTGTGAGAAGTTGACTGGCTCAAAACTGCAGGCTTTGGAATTCATGGTAATTTATTCTAACAAACTGAGTCAAACACTGGTTGTGTTAAATGGGCCAAAAGTAGTGGAATTACTAGAATAATGGAGAGCATTGAGCAGCAGTGCTTGTGACCAAGACACTTTCAGTCAATATGGGTTTTTGGAGGGGTTGGAGTGAGACTTCACATTTAAGGAATACAAGACCTAATGGTCAGAGAGACCCTTGAAGGAGGGTACAAAGACCTCAGGACACTGGCTCTTGGAGACCACTGCACAATACTTCTGTGGAAGCCATAGCCAGGGGAAAGAGTGGTTCTCATGGTAACTTCCCAGTTTAATTATTCTTTTGAACTTTTGCTTAGCTCAGGTGTGCCCACTTGCTATACTGTCAGCATCCTCTACATTTTGGCATTCTGGGATAAATCTCTTAGTTTTGGCTTTGGAATAATGAAATTCTTCTACATCTAGAGCTTTTGATACATCAGTGGCTTTTCATATGTATTTTGCTCCAAAGTATCAAGCAGAAAAAATTTCAGGTACTTTGTTGAACCCTGAACTTTCTGGTCATGGAAGTAGTATCTTACTAAATGACATACTGGAAATCTAAAAGAGTTTTTGGAGTTTTCAAGAGTGTTCAATTAAAACAAAGAGTAGCCAAAATGTTTTTTGAACGGAATGAAATTGGCTTAGGTGCTGCAAGAACATATAACTTGGAACAATATCAAGATACGGTAAACAATGTCACATTACCTGTTTCTGAAATTTAATTTTAGACATACCTGGATTGGTGTCATTTGAAACTTCAGCATCTGTTTATGTAGAGAAATAAAAATGTCTATCAATTTTTTAGAAATTTTAATAAAAATATAAGAAAGGTTTGCTAAGGATTTACTAAGACAACGTATGCATGATATTTCCTTCAGCATAAGATTAACCATGCGTGGAATAAGAAAGTAATAATTTGCTAAAAGGTAATTATAGCTATAGAGTGTTGTCAACATAACTTCCATAATGTTTACTCCAAAGTATTGTCCAAATACCTTGAAGAAGAGGCAGTGTGGTATGCTAAATAGAATGTTGGATTTGGAATCAGGAAGAACTAAATTCAAATTTCTTTTCTGAAGCTCAATAGCTGTGTAATCCTGGATATGACACTTAACTTTTACATAACTCAGGAAAACTCACTAAACCATAGACAAGTTTAGATCTTCAGAGGTGGAGGGAATTCCTTCAATAGAAGCTCCTTACTTTGCAAAATCTCATATCCTTTGCATTTTTATGTATTACATTATCACTGGGAATATCTAATTTCTCTCATGTAACCACCAAGAATCTTGACTTAATTGTTTCAATCACCGTTTTCCTTAATGTTTTCAGTGTAAGTTAGGAACATTTGAGTATTATGTGTGTGTGTGTGTACATATATTTCTCAATAGTTAGTAAATTTACATTTACAAATTCAAGTGCTTTATTACATATTAAAATCTAGCACCTGAAAGATTATTTCCAGGTTAGAATAACTCAATTAAAATTTCATGTAAATATTTCGTAGTTTTTCTATTTGTCTTTGTCATCTTTTTTTGAATGTCAGTATAATTGGTTCAGAGGAAATATAATGAAAGAAGTGCTTTTTTGAGAGATGAGGGTGTACCTGAGCAGACAACACTGGCATCTTCATGGTGACCACAATTATGTTCAGACCAACCAGGGTGGGAGCATTGCCCTAGGTAACGTTCAACTCCTGCACACTGCATGTTGTCCAGGAGAATTTCACCTGAGCCTGGGCCAAAATAAGCCTTTCCTGGGGCAGAAACGGCCTGTCCACATTTGAGCTGCTTGCATACCACTTCTGCTTCATTAAGATCCCACAGGTCATCACAGACAGTGCCCCAGTTCCCTTGGTAGAGGACTTCGACTCTTCCTGCACATCTTCCAGGACCACCAACCAGCTTCAGTTCTGGCCAGTCTCCTAAAGACAAATGCATTTGACTATTAACTACAAAACACAATGAATCCCCTTCTTTCAGCCAATAGATAGGAATCCTGAAATACTATTCTTTTCTACCCCATCTTTTAGAAATAATTGGAGTTAAGCTCCAAATATTGAAATCAAGTTTATTTTCCCTGAAAAATTAAGGTTGATTATATACTTTGCTTGAATTCACCAGTTTAACATGATTTTATTTTGTTAGTTAATCTACCTCTCCAAATGATTCTATTCAAATAATATGGAGGTACTAATTTGCAGCAGTACTTAGGTTTCTGGATGAAATAAATAAATAATTATTTAAATGAGGTAGGGTGAACCAATAGAATCTGTTGAATATTAGCTTAAGAATTTTATCTTGCTTAAAGTGTCCAAACTCAATATGGATTTTTTTAATGACCAAGATTAAGAGACAAGATCTAGCTTGAGTGATACATTATTTTCTTTAAAATTATAAAAGAACAGAGGCACCAACATGCAGAGTTTATCAGAGAGCTACCCTTTAAACCAGCGGTTCTCAACCTGTGGGTTATGTTCAATTTAAATACATCCTGCATAACAGATATTTACATTACGATTCATAACAGTAGCAACATTACGGTTATGAAGTGCCAACGAAAATAATTTTACAGTTCGGAGTCACCACAATGTGAGGAACTGTATTAAAGGGTCATGGCATTAGGAAGGTTAAGAACCACTGCTTTAAACCTTCATGAGGATTCCATAAAGGGAGAAAAGGATTTTCAGTAACCAAGAGCTGTGAGTTACCCCTTTGCCATCCACATTCTCTTTATGTGTGCCTTACTATTGTACTTCAAGTTGTGACCATTTCCCCAATAATTCTTGTAGTTATTTGGAGGAGAGTGTGCCCTAGATCCTTGGGGGCATCTTTCTATAGCAATTGTTCATGACATACATGCTTAGTATGAATGGCATCCTTTTCAAAAATCTAAATAACCATGGCTGATTTATTCATAGCCAAGGGGAAACATACCAAATGGAGGCCCATGAGCAACATTACTAGAAAATTTATAACCCCCAGGGCTCTAAAGGGAGGAGCATTTAGCCACTCATCATCATCATCATCATCATCATCATCATCATCATCATCATCATCATCATCATCCTATTTGAAGTCATAGCCAACATTCCTAATAGCTTTGAATGATTCTGACTATGTCAGTGTATTTGGGCAGAATCAACTGGGCAACGTCTAGGAAGGCACATCAATTTGCAAATGGTACAGATTCTGCATAGACCCAACCACTGGGGAGAAAGTCATTAATTCAGTAATCTAAAGGAGGTGCTCATGTTGTTTACCTGGTTTTGCTGTAATTATCTTGGGTGTTGTTGGAATGGCTGGGGATACAAGAAACCCCCCCAAATCCCAAAACAAAATGAGATTTTTAAAGAAATTAAATATCAGTTCTTCTCAAATTATTATGTAATTGCACTGCCACAATATGAAAGAGAGAGAGACAGAGACAGAGAGACAGAGAGACAGAGAGACAGAGACACACACACACACACAGAGAGAGAGAGAGAGAGAGAGAGAGAGAGAGAGAGAGAGAGAGAGAGAGAGCGTGTTTTCAGCACTTTCTATGTGACAAGCAGTGTGCTAAGAGATGGGGTACAACTAGAAGCAAATAAGACAGACCTTATCCTCTTGGAGAACAACAACACATAAAGGGGATCTGGAAAGTGGATGGAGAAGGGAAGGAAAAATCCAGAGAGTGAATTGAGCCAGAAGGAAAGAGAGTATAGTTGTCGCCCTGCTAGAAAAGGGAATCCTAGATAATAATCAATCTAGAGAATAGGACTTGAGGGAAGAAGTTTCATAACAGTGGTAAGGCAATTAGAAAGAAACTGAGAAAAAGGCTTGAAGGCTGAATAGAGTTAGGAGCAAACTGCGCACGGTTGGAAAATATTTGGATATAGTAGTCCAGAGCAGGGAGTCACTGTTAATTAAAACTAAGTTTGCTTCTTTGCAAATTCCACACATTGCTAGGGAGTATGCCATCATTTTGAACACATTTCCAACTCCATGTTCTTGGAACACAGTAGGACTGATTTACCCTCAACTCTTCCCAGTCATTTAAGAGATTAACATATTTTAGTCATTGTCATTTTGTGTTCAAAACAAAACATAGAATAATAATGTGATAAGAACTCTAGATTTAGAGTCACAGGGTAGAATCATAGTCGGTAATTTTGGTAGTCTGAACAAGAGCCATGAAAAGCACCTGGGATAAATAATAGGCCAGATTCAATTGTAGGATGAAAAGAACTTAGACCTCAGCACCTGAAGCTCTATAGGATACTTTAGTGGAAGGACACAAGCCCTGAAATACCAGTTCTTTTGGGCAGAGATTTCAAGGTGTAGAGAGACTGCTGTTGAGAAGGCAGTTAGTTGCCTGACTAGGGAATAGAGTAGTGCTTCATCAATAAGACTTTGGTGGTGAATCAGAGGATCTCTAAGGACCCTGCTAGTGCTAAATTTATGATCATAAAATTATAGAATTGTAAGGGGCATGAGATATCACACCATCTAATCTGATTGTTATAGAGATGAGGAAAAGGAATCCTATAAACAGAAATATTCAAAATCCATGTCTTGTTGATGAATTTGAAGAACTATTTTCTTCTGATTCATTAGAATTGCTTTCATTTCCTCTTCTCAATGTACATATGTGGGTATTTTGATAAATGTTATCTCTTCTTTGACAGAACACTGCATTATTTATTTCAGCTATCATTAGATTATTAATCACTATGATTATAATACAGAAGTAGTTTAAAAGCAAAACCTCACAATTTAAAATTGTTTAAAATCACAACATGATTATAGTTGGGCAATCACACTTGTAAAAACATGTACAGAAATATCCAATATCTGTAAATTAGGTTTGAAAGAAAAAATAGAAACTGATTACTGAATAAAATATATTATTAACAATTAAATCATAAGGTAATAATATGATGTAAATATTATTCAAAGTAAATTTAAGATGGAATATGACTCACTTATTACATTTGGTGTCTTGGAAACAGTTTCTGTAAGTACAAAGAATTATATGACAATAAATTTGTAGTCACTGTGAGGCTACAGTACTATTAATATCAGTAAGATTTACACATTTTGATGACATTGTATATTAGGGAAGGGCCTGGACCTGTAATTTTACTAGCATCTTTTCTTTCTGCAGTATATAGGCTTTAGAGAGTTGCTAGTGACTTGACCCAACTATTGGGTAGAATGTCATTAATTTAATAAACCAAAGTAGGTATTCATGTTGTTTACCTGGTCTTGCTGTAATTATCTTGGGTGTTGTTGGAATGGCTGGGGATACAAGGAAACCCCCCCCCCCAATCCCAAAACAAAATGAGATTCTTTTAGAAATTAAATATCAATTCTTCTCAAATTTTTATGTGATTGCACTGCCACAGTGTGATAGACTGAGAAACATAGCATGTTTTAAAAGAGATTAAGTGACTTGCCCAGGGTCGCACAGCCAGTACGTGTCAGAGGCAGGGGCCAGCCTTTTTATCTATCATGCCATGCTGTTTCTCATTAATTGCACATTTTAAAGCATAATGAAGTAAAAGCAAAAGAGATGATTTTTCAGAATGATATACATTTATAATGTCACATAGGACAGAGTTCAACAAAGTATAAAATATATTTGGGCCAGTCCATAACTCCCAGAAAAAAAAACGTTATTTTAATTTTCCTAGGTGGGTAGTTGTATATGGATATAACTATCTAATCAAGTTGCTTTAAGGAAAACTTTTTCTAAGTTGTAGATTACCATACGAATGTGAATTATTATTATTATCATCAGCAGCAGCAGCAGCAGCAGCAGTAGCAGCAGCAGCAGCAGAAGGGTGAAGAATAGACCTCATAGTGCTTTTGTATTCCTGGTTGCACCTGGTACAGCAGCACACCCAGAGTAGGATGTCAATATTTGCTTCTTAACTGAGTGCAAAAGAGCACGTTATAAAATTGGACATTGTATTGTTGTTACTGTCTTTAAATTCTTACCTTTGGCTGCAGAATAATAATAAGCAACAAAGTTCTTTCCTATGTTGTTGTAATTGCGGTAGTACACAAGTGTCATTAAGTCAGAAGAAGAAGAGAATCTGAGGTAGAATCCATTACAAATTTTCCCCAGGGAGTTCGAAGAAAATTGATCTCCATCCAGGATTTCAAAATATTCATTCGTGCAGTCCAGGCTATGGAAGCAAATTCACATTCTCCATATTAGAAAACTATAAAAATGTTGGGTGGATTATAAATACTTTGTTTTTAAACATATTACGGAATCAAATAGGCAGAGATAATTCCTTGGCATTTAAGTGGCACATTAAGGCTTGCAGGCGCTTTGCATATATTTTCTCATTGAAGTCTCACACAGCCCTGAAAAAATAGATATTATTATGACCCCCACTTTATAAAAGAGTCAGCTGAGGATCAGAGAAGTCATATGAGTGAAAGGCGGCATAGAATGGGAGCATGAGTACTAGATTGGGGTTCAGAGGGAACTGTGGTGTTCCTGCCTCTGTCATTTACTACCTGTGTAACCATGGGTAAATCATTCAGCCTCCTCAAACTTTAGTTCCTTATCTGTAAAATAGTAATAATAATAATAGACCTTGGTTAAGAGATTTGTTGCGAGGGCCAAAAGACTTAAAACACTATGTAAATATGAGCTGTTGTTATTGCATGACTTGCTTTTAGTAGCACAGATAGTAAGTAAAGACTTGGACAGGAATTGTAAGAATTGGGTACGAGGTGATAAAAGAGAGATGGGAGTATTTGTTTATTTACTTATTTCTTTTGGGGGGGCATTTGGGGTTAAGTGACTTGCCCTAGGTTACACGGCTAGGTGTGTGTGTGTGTGTGTGTGTGTGTGTGTGTGTTAAGTGTCTGAGGTCAAATTTGAACTCAGGTCCTTCTGACTGCAGGACTGGTGCTATATTCACTGTGCCACCTAGCCGTGAGATGGGAGTATTTAAATGACAAATTTAATTTATTTCTAAATTTTGCTTATGCTCAACTCTGTGCCAGAAAAGGGAGAGCAAACATTTTTTTCTTCCTTTTTCCTACAACACATGCTCACACCCTCCCCTACTTCCAGGACTCAGAACTCAGGATAGTACTCTTAAAAGCTGACTTCAACTACATTATGTTTAAACAGGCTTCTGTTGCTTGGCCTAAGAACCTAACTCCTTACCATAATATTGTTTCAATGGGCAAAGGCAGTCAGAATTCCAAACCACTGTACTAACATATTAACCCTTGGAATAAAAACTATTCATAAATGAGAGACAACTTGTATTTGCCAGATTTGGGTTTTGTGGAAGTTATATGGCTCTGCTAATTGCTATTCTCAGATCTATAACAAATAATTTTTTGCAGCTGGTCCCTGTTTCACAAAATGTGCCAGGGTTGAATAGTCAAATCAGACCATCAAAACAACTCTTTAAGATAAATCAAGTTGATTTGGGGGGAGAACCCAGGCATACCGCAAGACCACTGCTAAGTATGCCACAGTGGGGAGAGAGAGTATAGTAGAGTCAGATTGGGGAGGAAGTCACTAGGGTTTACTTACAGCAGACAGGGGGCACACTGTTTGATAATTTCCTAACTTGGTGCTAGACTTAGTTGTTTCTATCCTGCAGTAATACAGGTGCTCTCTGAAGTCATCTAGATTTCAGTGTCCTGAGGCAAAGTCCTAATTTGTCTTCCCTAGGTATAGGGGACTAATTGTAACTTCATTATGAAATCTGGATAAAATCCATGAAAAGTTCTATAATGAAAATTTCTATATAAAAAAAGTAAGTCCCAGTCAATTGACTACCTATACAAAATAATATTTTGACTCAATGCTATTCTGATAAAAGTAACGATTGCAGTTAGTACCTTGGACAGCATCCCATCATGAAACCTTATGATTAAAAATGAAATGAACTGAAACATATGGAATGGATTTCATTCCAAATTAAAATGTAGAATGATATTTTATTCTCCTTTGTCAAGGAGTAACTCTAGAGAATTAATAATTGGAATTATAAAAACTGGACAATATTATGTCCCTGCTGTACTTTGTACTTACTTAAGATAAGGAAATGCCAGCAGTATGTGATCAGATGAATTGGCCTTTATTTCCCAAATGCATGTTATGTTATCATGCATTTCATTTTGGGGAGGGTTTCTAATTGCCCCAGATGTGTTTAAGATGATGCCACCACAGGGAGATTTTCCTGAATGTAGAAGGAAAACATTTTCAAAGTTATTTTTTGTTCTTATCATCAATTGATTTATCACTTTTTTAAATTGTCTTTCAAGGTTCATTTTAGATGTTACCTACTACAGGAAACTTCTAATAACTCCCACTCCCAGATCTTAATCCTTGCTCTTGCCTCAACTGATCTTGTATTTGCTACTTTCTCAATTGAATATAAACTTCTTGAGGGCAGGGACTGTTTTTGTCTTCATATCCCCAGAACCTAGTTCAGTGCCTGGAACATATCATACACACTAATTGTATAATTGAACAGAATCATAAGTCCTACAGCCAATTTCAGATTTATTCATGTCTAGTTTTTCATGACCCCATTTGGCAAAGATGCTGGAATAGTCTCAAGCTCATTTTACAGATGAGGAAACTGAGACAAACTGTGTTAAATGACTTGACCAGGGTCACATCGCTAGTAAGTGTCTGAGGACAGATTTGAACTCAGGAAGATCAATCTTCCTGACTTCAGGTCTGGTGCTCTATCCACTGTGCCATTTAGTTGTCCCAATTTCCTGTTTACTTCTTTACAACAAAAGTTCTTATGCGTCATTAAATTTTTGTGCTTTGATAGAGTGGATAGGGTGAGAGATATAGAGTCAAAATGGTTGTTCAGCCATAGAAAGTTGGGGAATGAAACACATATACAAAATTATAAATGTCTCACCTGTTCTACTGTTTTAAAAAGATAAACCTATGTACTAACCTGAGATTTGTAATGCTTTATCAACCTCTCATCTTGTACTTTTGCTCTATTGCCTGATTATGTTAAGTAGCCCTGATTGTTTCACCACTAGTTTTATTTAACTTCAATGTTCTAAGTGAAATTTTGGTAATGTATAAATGCTCTGTTCTTTTTACATAATGATAACACCAAAGACCCAGCCTAAATAGACCATACACTTTAAGTTGCTTTTCTAGTAGTGGCAACATGGAAATATATTTCAGAGATGCCAAAGACTAGATCCCATGGGACTGTATGAAAAAATAAAATAAAAAATGCTGCTGGAATAAGATTACAATGTAATTGGAAAATACTTAAGAAAATATATAAATATGCAACAGAACACAGATAAGGTTAACATGTAGTTTTCTAAGTCAATATGTAATTGGCAGGGATCCTTAAGTATGGTCCAGTGGCCCCCATTCTATCTGAGTTTGACATCTCCTTCAAAGGCTCAACTTAGAGTCAGGAAAGAGCTGAATTAAAAATCCTGTCCCTTATACTTACTAGTGATATTGCCACGGAAGTCACTTACCTTCCATAAAACTTAGTTTCCTCATCTATAAATGGGGGGAAGGAGGTAATTATGGTTCTTAATTCACAGGGTTGGCGTGAAGTGCAAATGAATCCTCATCTATACCCTCACCTTTACTCTACCTGCTAAAGATAGGAAGCTTTACATTTGTAAGGTACATTGTGGCTACAGAGTGTTTTCACATTTATCATACCAAAAACTCTTGGGGGTTAGAGGTAGAACAGGTATTATCATTTTACAAAGCAATAAACCAAGAAAGAGTCTTGTCTCAACAAGATGAAAGGAAAGCAAACTTCATTTACCTTACAACAAGCAAGAAATATACTGTCTCATCTTGAATTGGTCTTTACCCATTTGTACTTGGTCTCCTTCAAGATTTTCAAGAAGAGTGATGATTATTGATTATTTGTTTTTCCTGATCTTATTAAATAGTAATAGTAATAGGTGACATTTGTTGTTGTGTTTGTCCTTCAATTTTGAAGAGGACCATGGCATCAGGGAAATGATGACATGACTTGCAGTTGACTTTGATTTGAGTGAGGGAGGGCTGAAGTGACATTTACAGGGTACTGTGACCCAATGCCTGACACATGGTAGGTGCTTAATAGATACTTGTGGACTGACTTTTAAAGTAAACAAAGTGTTGTACAAAGATTATCTTATTGCTCATCAAGACTTTGTGAGGTAGGTGCTATTAGTATCCACCTTTTACAAATGAGGAAACTGAGGCTCATGAGTTTAAGTGGCTTGCTTAGAATCACACAGCTAGTAAGTGTCTCAAGTGAGACTTGAACCCAGGTGTTCCTGTCTGTGGGTTCTGCCACATCATTGCCCCTCACTGGCCCTACCAGTGAACTGCTAGGGCTGCAAAGTATGAAGCAGCTTTTGATTAGTAAAACCTATGCTTAGAATCCATATTTTAGTGAGCATTTTGACTGGACAGGATAGTTCCTCAACTACCAGTTATTCTCTTAGAAGATTCCCTTACTTTTTTTTTCTCTAGAACTTCAGCTAGATGATGATGATAAAACATGATAAATAAGTGAAATACACACCACTAACTAGCATAAAGTTGGTAGGAAGCTCACCATCTAGCATTGCAGGAATAGCAGGAGGCAGATCTGTCAAAGTAAACAGAAAGATAAAGGTAGTCAACAACTAACTAGGGACTTTGGTTCATTATATTCATTTATATCTTGAAATGCAAAGGAAATTAAAGAAATAGAATTCTGGCTCATGTTACCCATTCCTAGAAGAGCTGAGACTTAAGAAGGCATGATCACAGGGTCATATATTTAGGCTTACAGGGACCTTAGAGGTTGTCTTTATGGTTTATTGGTCTTCTGAATGATATCACAAAGGAAAAAGCTCATTAATTGGCAGAAAACTCTGATCTCCACTCCAAATATTCACATGAACCATTTGTGCCTGGTAGAGCCTCCCGAGTTCATATTGGTCTGATCAGTCACAGCTGGAAATGCTGTAACTTGATGCCAACATAGTGATGCCATTTTGGTCCCCTTTGAGAATAAAGGACAACAATCAAGTAGGTGATCATCTAAACATGTGAAATGTCTCCTTTCTTTATTTCTGTCTCCTCCTCCCCCCAAAGAGTCCCTCTCCTGTCCATGCAAGTTGAAATTAATCATTTGAGATATTCTTTTAGATTAACTCATTGCTGCCTCCAGGTTTCTTCTTCTAAAATAGATATTCCTGGAAGGTTTTTTATATGTATAAAGGATATATTAAACTATTAACACAGAATAACAGATTATTAGAGATGGAAGAGATCTCAGCATCTGTCTAGAAACTCTAGACCAAATCCTACACTATTTTATTGTGAATCCATTTATCATTTTTAAGCTGGTACCTAGTTTAGATAAGAGCACTGGGGGAATAGTAGTTTTGCTTGGCAGAA
The DNA here is from genome assembly GCA_028646575.1 of Pseudocheirus occidentalis. NCBI lineage: Eukaryota > Metazoa > Chordata > Mammalia > Diprotodontia > Pseudocheiridae > Pseudocheirus > Pseudocheirus occidentalis. The sequence goes on along the minus strand of JAQQSW010000429.1, from coordinate 4,600 downwards.
GGAGGGAAGAGTTTGGAGCATGGGATATGGGAGGTGGGGACTGCCTGGGGAGAGTGGGCCTTCGTACGGTGTCACAATGTGTTGTACTGGGAAGTCAAGAGGTACTGTGAGAACAGCAGGCTCTTGGAGAAATGAGGATAGATGTACAGAAGGGTGATGGGAGATATTATTAAAGTCCCAATTTAAATTCTGACTTCACTTACTAAGTGAGCTTAGACAAGACACATCTTCCCTAGGTTTGAAGTTTCCTGGTCTACAAAATTAGAGGACTGGATTAAGAGTCCTTTCTAAGTCACATATACTGATAATATAACTCTAAGACAAATTTTGCCTATTTCATAAATGGCTCCTGGGAGGAGGACCTTATCATCACTGACCTGAACTTTTTATAAATACATTGCTACCTTGCTATGCTTTCCATTTTACTTTATGTTTCAAAGGTTTAGAGCAGGCACATGGTATAAAAGATAGAGCCTGGGACCTGAAGTCGGGAACAAGGGGGTTCAAATTCAGCCTCAAACACTTCACTAGCTGGGGAAGCGAAGGTCCTGGGGAAGTCATTTAACTCCTGTTTGTCTTAGTTTTTTCACCCATAAAAGGGGAATAATGATAGTACCTGCCTCGCATAGCAGTTGTGAGGGTGAAATGAGATAATATTTGTAAAGCACTTTGCAAACCTCAAAGTTTTGTATAAATACTATCTATTATTGGCTATTGTGTACACTTTTTCATTTGGTCCCCACAAATGAAGTATGAGGTCACTAATGTATATCAGGTATTATCCACATGATAAGCATCATAGAGAACAAAGTAATTTCCTCAAGTTCACACAGCTAGTACTTGATAAGTGAGGACTGCAACCAAAGTTTTTAGGCTCTAAGTCCTAGGCTCTTTTTATCACACCAGGTGGGCTCATTCATGGCCCACTGAGCCAGAGTTCAGAATCCTTAACCACAGGAATGCTCTGAATACCTCCCACAAAATGACATTTTGCTTTTGGATGCATTTCCACAGGAATGTTTAATTTTTCTGACATTCTAGAAATATACTGCCATTAAAATGAAGTAATGAATGGCTTATGGGAAACTGGAAAACTTTTCTGCTTTTTCTATTATTTCCTTATTTCACTTCTCTAAACCACTGTGTCCTTATTTATAAAATGAAGGACTTTGACTAGATGACTAGCTCTGAAGTATTTTGACTATGAACTGAGAAAATACCAATGAATCGTGGATGCTGGGAAAGTTCAATAAAAATAAGACTCAGCATCTCACACCATTACTACACAAAAATAAGACTAGGTTTTCGTGTATATAGACATGAATACATACATACATGTGTATGCATGCGTGTCTAAATTATACACATACGCACATATGTATCTGACTCTCTATATATATATGTACATAGAGAGGAAGATAGATGGGAAGATGGATGGATGGATGGATGGATGGATGGATGGATGGATGGATAGATAAACATACAGATGGAGGGTCTGGACCCATGCTTGCAATGGCTTACAGAGTTCCACAGTGAGGAAACTCCATTTATCAATATAGATTGTCAATTCTTATGCAACTTTAGTTTTAGAGAACTTTCTGGATGTCTGACTGAGAGTTTAAGTCAGCTTGTCTAGTGTTACATAGTTAGGATGTTTCAATAACAGGACCAGAATCTGTTATTTTCATTCTGATGCTGCCTTTCTCTATAACATTCTTTTTCCTCCTCCTTCTGTTTTCCTCTATTACATGAATAAGTACTTATTTTTTTTTTCTTTCCTTACCTGCTTGGACAACAGATGAATTTTCAGCATCTGGAAATATTGAGAGAAATCAGAACACCAGGTATTAGTCACTGACTAGCCAGGTTCTAGGGTATTCAATTAATTATTAGAATACTATCCATTTGAAAAGATAGACTATCGAGAAGGAGGATTAGAAGTTACCTGAACAGATGACACTGGCATCTTCTCCATGGCCACAGTTGTGGGAGAGCCAGCCTATATGGGAACACTCTTCGAGATAATTTTCATCTCCCTTACAGTGCACATTGTCCAAAAGAATTCTCCCAGATCCTTGCCCAAAATGGGCCTCGCTTGGGGCTGAAATGGCCCAGCCACATCCTATTTGCCTACACACAACATTTGCTTGATTCATATCCCAGAGGTCATCACACACAGTCCCCCATTCTCCTTGGTAATAAATTTCAACTCGTCCCAAACATCTTCCTCTACCTCCTACTAGCCGCACTGGTGCCCATTCTCCTGAACACAAAGAATGCAGAATGTTAGTTTTTAGTTTAACTTCCAAAGCATAACAGCATGCCTCGTTCTTTCTATTAGTGGGGCTTCTTTCTGTCCTTCTCAATAACCTGTATCTCCGGTCTCATCTCTCTCTCCTCACCCACTTCCCCCTGACATCATACACCTCCCCCGTCTATATGCATACAGAGCCCCTTCATACTCTGTATATAAAACACAACTGAGTTCCCTCAGGAAATCATAAGGAAATGCTGAATTATGCTGGCAGCTGATTTTTTTTTTTTTGGCAACTTCTCAACATACCTCTAGACATCAGACTCTACTACCAGGATAGTTAAAAATGCTAACTCATCTAAAATGCCTTTAGGGTATTATAATTAATTTACTCCTCATGAAAAATATTCCGTGGTCAACATTAGATCTGTTAGACACATCTAGGTGCTGTGAAGAATAGACGCTGGGTCTGGAGTCAGTAAGATGAGTTCAAATCTAGTCCCAGACACTTAATAGCAATGTGAAGCTGGGCAAGCCAATTAACCTCTGCCTTCTTGTTTCTTCAGCTATAAAGTGGGGCAACCTACCTCATAGGATTGTTGTGGACCAAATGAGATAATATTTCTCAAATGCTTAGCACAATGTCTGGCACTTAATAAATGTTTCTTTCCCCCGCCCTTTCCTATTAAAAAGTGACAGCAGTATTTAATAATAAATCACTGGGATCTAAATGAATCAATTTGGGTTATTTAGGGTAAGCAGAATGCAATTATATTATTTTGTAGCTGAGCAAAATCCTCAACCTGAGACCAAAATGTGGCCAAAAATTCCATAGGGTTATCAAAAAGCGTAAACAAACAATTAATCGAAGAAGGATATTGCGGCCTAGAAGTACTTTCTAAAGAGAAGAATCATTTCCCTAGAATCTTCTAAAGAAAAGATTGTTTCATTAGAAATGATAATTAAGAAAAATGATTCTGCCTTCTCCTCTTGCATCTGTATGAGAGATTTCACCATTCCCATGACAACCATCCAATCCTAGACCCTTATTGCACCTTCTAAATGATCTCCTTTCATCCAGTCTGTCTCTGCTTGCAACCCATCATCCACAAGATTCCAAACTGATATTCTCAAAGGGTAGATCTGACCCTGTGATCCCACTTCTCAAAAACTTCAGTGGTTCCCTATTTTCTTTAGGATTGTAGATGGAGGGCCTGCCAATGATGCCCCAGTCCTTAACATGTTCAGTTTGTTGATCTTGGTGGGCTATACAGAGAATGCAAAATATTGCATCTAATTTTACATATCAGTTTAGTGAACCTACTTCTACCATGAGTAACTGGGAGGCTGGTGCCATGTGGTGATGAGGAGTCTTCTGATTGGCTGAGGACCTAGAAGGTCTGATAACTAAAGAGACCCAAAGGCAGAACTAAGTTTGAATAGTGTTGGAGGCCAAGACCTCCAGAGGTCCTGGCACACTAGCACCCCAATTCTACAAGGGCACTGGGCAGATAGGCAAGGATAGTATAATCTTGTTGGGTGGATGCTCTCATTGGCCTCCTGAATATCTAAAGGATGTACATTTGCAAGTCCTGATTGGGACTCCAGATCTATTGTGCCCCCAGAGGTGGTTTTAGGATAAAGATCTGGAGGACTGATTAACCTTGGGCTGTGGTCTACGGATGGGCAAGACCTAAGATTCAATAAGGAATATAAGCCCTATGAGTTTCTTGTATCAGCAGATTTGGTATGGAATAGCTCTGGAATAAACAGACTATGAAATCCATCCCTGTCTCTCTGTTTCTCTCCTGTAATCCAGCCATGGGCTGTTCTCTCTCTCTCTCTCTCTGTCTCTATTTTCCTCAACTGGTAGCTAGGCCTAGACTGTGCTGGCCGCAGCAGAATAATAAAGGAATTATAGGCCTCTCTTTTCTCCCCTTGTGTTTTTCTTTCTGTTATGGGGCAAAGCAAGAACTGCTGTGAGTTGCTGGGAAAGGGGGATGGGCTAAATTCATTACCTACAACCTAGCCTCCATTGTTTTCATGAACTCAAGGTGCCTTATTTCTTTCATGCTTATTTTTCCTGATTTCCTGACCATAGGGGCACAAGTATTTTGCAGTGGGAAAGTCAGTTGGCTGGTGAAAAACATCAAAACAAAAACATCAAAACTTGCTATCAAAACAGTCCTGAGGACTCACCAGTTACTAGAATCAGTAACTGTAAATGAGACATCTGCCAGGGCAGTGGTGACCTTGGAAACATTAAGGAAGGGAGAAAGAGAGAGAGAAAGACAGAGAGGGGGAGAGAAAAAGAGAGAGAGAGAGAGAGAGAGAGAGAGAGAGAGA
>JAQQSW010000428.1:17095-42900 GCA_028646575.1 Pseudocheirus occidentalis | reverse complement strand
GGATAAGAAGGAGGGACATATGATCACTGTCACAATATGTCCACTATGAAGATGTCCTGTATAATCACACATGCACAGCCTGTATTGAATTGCTTGTCCTTCCAGTGGGGGTGAGTGACAAGGGAGGAACCAAAAGAATCTAGAATTTAAAGCTCTACAATACATGCAACTAGGAATTAAGATATATAGGGGGTGGGGTAAGGAGACCCTCCCTGCCCTACCAGAAAGTTAGAGAGCAGATCAGGGGAGGGGCTTTACAGTGGGATTGCTGTTTTGTGGTTGGGGTAGGGGAAAGACAGGGAGAAAATTTGTAATTTAAAAATTTCATGAAAATGAATGATGTAAACAAGAAAACAAATAAAAAAATTTATTTAAAAAAAAAGAATGCAAACTATTTTCCCCTGAGCTTAGCCTGGTGCTCAGCATTTAACAAACACTTAATAAATGCGTTGTTGTTTTTCATTCATTCCAGGTTTCTTTGTGGTCATCTTACCTGCAGCTATTTCCTCCAGCCACAAGGAGTTCCAAGTTGAAGGCATAGTGGGTGCTAAGAGAAATGCTGGCATTGGCTGGTGAGTCAGGAGAACCAGGGCCTACAGTGAGCAGCAATTGGGATTGGTACTAGAGAAACAAAATACTTTATCTCAGGACTTGGCCCCTACCTGCCTCAGTGTTAGGAGCTGTAGGCATCAGGGTTACTGAGGGATGGGGGCCCAAACTTCTCATTCTGGGTTAGTCTGGGCTCGTCTAAGGCTGTTTCATTTCCAGGAAAAGGAGAAAAATTAATTGATCGACCCCACCCCCCACCCCTGCTCCCACTTATCTTCTGAGATATACCTAGAGCATGAATGAATTGGAATAAATAATGTCCAGAGAGGCTTTAACCTTCCAAGGATCAAAGGTGCCAGGTTACTGTTGCTAGCCCAGAAAAGCAAATGGACATCTGGGCAGATTTGGTCTTTTAAAATCTCCTTGAACCACTTTAAATTGCCTCCCTCCAGCCTCTCTCAGATGAAATGTTTTATTTATGGTTTTATACAGCAAACGGTTGGAACACTAACATATTAAAAGGGAGAAAGGAAAAAGTACCATCCCCTACACTTCCTTTGCAAAAACTGTTGGGACTAATGGACATCAGTCAATCTGAAAGACAGATCTCCCTCTGCCAGCTGGGTCTGTAACCCTAGAATATTGATCAAGTGTCCACATCCCTCCCACATAATAGAATTTCTTAGGAAACTAATTGTTTTCTCTCCTTTCATCTCCCTGAATGAGGTCAACAGCAAGGGCAAAGAACAGAAAATTAGTTCTCTTAAGTGTTTCTTGGCAAAGGAGACAGATTTTTTTTTCTTTCTAATTTCCAAGTGTAAAGGGAGCTATTGGAAATATAGGGAGTCTTCATGAAACCAAAAATTCTATGACCAGAGTTGTTTTAAGGAAATTCAGTGGCCTTGTGCTCAGATCTTTTCTGAACTGTTCCTCTTCTCTCCTAAAAAAAATCACAGAATTACAGAGCTGGAAAGGATGTCACAATGACCACCTAATTCTAATCCAACCCACACCAGAAAAATGAGCAATTTTTCACTACAACACACCTGGTACATGTGTTGATGAATGATCTTCCTGCTTTGCTTAAAGATCTCTCAATCAGGAAATCTCACTGTCTCCCACTATACTTTTGGACAGAGGTCCTATAAAGAGGATGGCCCTGTGATGCTGCTGAGTAGCATCAGAGATGTGAGGGGAGAGAGACAAAGAGGCAGAAAGACAGCCACAGAGGCAGAGAGAGAAAGATTTGAAACAGAGAGAGAGGCAGAGGCAGAAAGAGGCACAGAAACAGAGTCAGAGACAGAGACAGAGAGAGATCAACAAAGACAGAGAGAGACAAAGACACAGAGACAGAGAGATAGAGACAAAATGACAGAGACAAAGAGAGAGTCATCAAGAAATAATATCAATGGCCCAAAGGATTGTCAATAAAACATTTCCCCAAAAAGTGCTTCCTTAAAAAACACCGAGGACAGCCCTTCCTTATATATGGAAACTAAGATTGGGGTTTTCCTTAAGTAACAGCATTCCTGAGATAAATATAATATAGTCTTGGTGGTAACCTCCAAGTAGGAGAGTCAGGAGTTTCTGGATCTCACTACTGGATGTTCTGCAAGGAGGTGCCCTCTGAAACAACTTCTTGAAGGAAAAGATGACCGCCACAAGAAGAATGAGCCCAAGCTATGTCCTACTTTGGCAAAAGGTATGGATTTTGAGGATATCAGCCTCTCAGGAGAGTACAACAGGCACATTCTATCAGATTTTAAGTATTTGTTAATGGGTGATTTCTTGTGCGGTTTTTAAAGCATTTCTTCCATAATAGAGAAAATTAAAATAGTTACTCTACTTTGTACATCTAATACATTTCTGGAAGGAAACTATTAATCTTTTTTGAGGGAAACCCTAAACATGAGAAAAATCTAGGCTTTAAGAGATTTTTCTCTGAGCCTTTGGGGCAGGCGTGAGGAACCTGCAGCAGCCTCCAGCCACATGTGGCCTTCTAGGTCCTAAAGTGTGTCCATTTGGATTCAAAGGGCCACACTTGAGGACCTCATGTGATCTCAAGGCTGCAGATTCCCCACTCCTGCTCTGGGTTTTGGTTGATTTAATAAGCCAGAGAGTACAAGAAGAGAACGACTTTTTCTCTTTGGAGGTCATCCTCCCCCAGGGCATGAAAATGGTCTGAGTGAGCCAAGATCTAGGGTCCCTTGTTGGAATGAACCCCTCATCTTAGTCCCTGGGCTAATGTTTTATATTTGGGTGATTTATAAAGGATTTCTTCTCCTTGGCTAGGACACTTTTAATTCCTTATAAAGCCTGTTACATAGAAAAGCTAATATAATTTTTCATTTTCTTATTAGTATCCATATAATACTCCCTTGGCTACTTGCCAGAGTCCATTTCTAAAACTGGCTGCTTAAAAATTCATCCAATCTCGGGTACTTCCTGAGCCATTCTTGGCAAGGGGGGTTTTATCTATCAGTTCTTTGGAGTGCTCAGTCTGTTCCTGAGACACCAGCTCTGTGCCAGCCAGACATCAGGAAGTCAGCATCTGTAAGCACAATCTTATGGGTCACCATCTTGTAACCATCTAGAGATTGTCTGGGGGTGGCTGGGCTCCACTTTGAGAAAGGACAAACCACAACAATGACAACAAGGAATCCTCCCCCAAGAATGCCAACAAGACTTTATACCCTCTGTGACTGCATCTTCTTCTAGCCAGTCAAAAAAGTCCTACAACTGATGTCTTACCTAAGACTTGGTTTTGGCACAGATGTGGCACCCACAGACATAACTTGAAGGAAGAAGCAATGAGAGATAAAGAGCTCTTGTCAGATGTTTGGCCAATTCCAAAAGCCAAATGGATGTTGGGAAGTGTTTTTAGTCAATCTCAGGAAAGATGGAAGAGAGCTCAGCATTACCTATACATTTGTGAAAAGTCAGGAAATACAAACTAGGTTTCCTTTGTTTGCTCCCCAAGAGTTCACCAGAAGGGAAGGAAAGGGAAGCAGAGTAGGGGTACACATCTTTGGGATGGCCCAATAATGATGCTTGGCAAGTGTGAATGAGGGAGCAAAATTAACTGATGATTTTGATATGTGTTCAATGAGAAGTAGGGACAATAACAATAAGACCACCAATAAGTGGAACTGTTTACAAAGCACATTAATGACGATGCTTGTAGCTGGTCTCCTTATTTTCTCTCTGTCTCTGTCTCCTCCCCCCCCCCCCCCGTCTCTCTCTCTCTCTCTCTCTCTCTTTCTCCCTCCCTGACACACACACCAACAGAAACATCCAATTTTATTCCCAGTTAATTCTGTTCCTTCTACCATCTCTCATGCCTTTTTCTGATTATCCAGATCTTACTCATCCGTTAAAGCCCAGTTCAAGGTTTCACATCCCCCTCTGTCCCAAGATGCTTTTCTTTACTCTAATTGGACGAGACCTTGAAAAAGTTACTTGGCTTCTCAGAGTCCTGGGCAACTCTCTAAGGCTATTAGTTACAAAGAAGATGCCAATATGTATTGGTAAGAGGAGCTGTGAGTTTCCTATATCAATAAAATCACAAGGCTGGTTAAGAAAAAAAGTAACAAATAAATACAAAGGATTGGTCAAGGTATTTTATAAAGAGAAATTGAATAGAGACAAAAGGATAGGAGATGTGGCTCAGACTCCAGACAAACAAGAGCAGGAAGGAGGCAGAGACAAGGATCCCTCTGATCCCCACTAAAGACAGCTCGCCTCTCAGTTGACAGACACCAAACCCCAGGATAGGGGAGATGAAAATGAGATTACTGCATTGAAGAAACTGGAGGGCAAAGGAAACTATGAAACCTTTCCAAAAAGGGAGGTGTTAGTATCTTGGCATTTCTTCCTCCCCATAATGCAAGGTGATGGGCTCTGCTACCATAGAATAGAAACTTATATCAGCCTGGATCAGGAAAGAAAAGGGATGCAAACCTTAGATATTTTCTACCTTGTAACAACATGTTGAGATGTAGAACAGCTGGCTGTCTCAGGGAGGTGATTGCATACCGTGAGTAGGGCCTGATTCAATTCAAGCCCAACACCTAGCACATACACATAACACAGAGGAGCATCAATCAACAAAGCTAGGCCAGATCCCTCTCAGGGACATTCTGTCTCTGTCTCCATCTCTGTTTCTGTCTATAAGACCACGTTTGGGGTGAAGGGATGTTACATTATACTTAATATTTGGCTATTACTAACTAAAATGATATACTCTATTTGAATTTAAAAGACCAGAAGGGGTGGGGTGAACCAATGCAGACCATTACTGTCAATCTGAAATGCTCATCAGTCTGTTCAATCAAATCATGTCCGCAAAACGTGGGTATTATATGTGTATAAAAAATACTCATCATTATAATTGCATGCATATTGCAGATGAAACTGCATTATCCAAAGACAAACATAATGCACTTGGAACCCTCCTCCCTCCCACTATGTAAACATCAGGCATTAGGCGGGTGTGTCCATATCGTAAAGCCAGACTAAAAGAATCATTCCTCAAATCCTGGATGCAGAGAGTGCAGAGTAATTATGCAGTCAAGATGTAGAGGCAAATTCCACAAAGCATTTCAATGTGAGTCAGTTTAACAAGTATTTATTCAGCATCTACCTTGTGCTAGAGACTCTGATAATACAAAGACAATACTGAAACTCCTTGACCTCATGGAGCTTACATTCTTCTAGGGAATTCTAGGGAGATATCTGCTCCTTTGTGGATTTCACTGAGTCATTATCGACTAATGGAATCCCTGAAAGTCAGAGCTAGAGGGAACCCTCCAGATTTGCTATCCTATAACTCCCTTCCTGGCTGCCTCAATTTATAGGTGAGAAAAGGGGACTCAAAAGAAGTTTAAAAAGAGGTGACTTGTAGGTGACAAAACCAGGATTTGTACCCAGGAAATCCCTTTATGAACCCTGGACATTACTGCCTCTCCTGAGACTTTGAAGTTGGAAAAGACAGTGATCAAAAGTAAGGGCAGGTTCGTCTACAGACAGGAGCGGCGGACTAGGATTGACGTCCTGATCCTCACTGTGCCATGAACTTGCCTTTTGACATTAGACATTATTTCTACCCTCTGGATCTTGGTTTCTGCCACTATAAAAGGAAGGTAATAATATCCACCTTCTCCCTTCTTTGAAGGACTGTCACAAAGACATTTTTCATCTGTAAAGCATTCTGCAAACAACTGGAAGATATCATCATTGACCTAATATATCCATATTATTTTGGTAATTTGACTGATGAAAGCACAGGTTTGGCAAAAAAAATGTTATAGCTATTAATATTTAGTCAATAAGCTATTTCTTCAGACCTCATCTTCCCTTTCTAAGGTCAGGGGATGTGGATTTAATACTGAAGTGTTATCTCCCCCAGTCTTTCCCCAATAAAAATATTCAACCAGAGAAGGAGAAAGAAATGCTTTCATTTTGGGCCAGAATTAAAGAATGCTTTTAAACTTATTGATATCTTTTGTTTTAATAGCAGCTTCATTTATGAATATATTTCTTCCTCATCCCCTTACCTAGAAAGTCATCCTTTGCAACAAAGAGGGTGAAAATAGCAGTTCCTCAGAATATATCAAGACATCAACCTTATGTGGAAATATATGCAGTATTCTACACCCACTGGTTTTTACACACACACACACACACACACACACACACACACACACACACACACCTCTACATGGAAGGGAAAGAAGTGCATTTTCTCAATTCTTCTTGGGGTCAAGCTTGACCACTGAAGATGCAATCCTTTCTAAACTGACCAGCAGCTGGGAGTTTCAGGTTGTGATATCTGACCTGAGCCTCAGACCTGCCCAGGAAGTTGAAAGATCTAAGAAATAACTCTCAAGGACTTGAGAATAGAGTCAAAGACAGAATGACAAGTGGGCTTAATATTTACTTAGTATCTACCCTGGGTAGTCTTTATAGGTTTTTTCTTTTAAATCATTTCCAGATTATAAAAACACAAACAGTATTAGAATCACAAGAAAAAGCTCCAAGTGTTAGACAAAGTGAGCACCTGAATAACTGGTAACTGATTAAGAGTCAGTCACCTAGATTAGTGGCAGGAACAATGACATGGAGATGCTACTTTCTGAAGTATGTATTTTTACCTCTGGCCATATTTACATGGAGCTCCCAGAGATCAGAGAACCTTGATTGCTTCCTCACCTTCACCACCACATCAAGTGCAGCCCACAACAGCAAAGAGTCAGAAGACAGAGTCCATTTTCAGCTCCATTTTCTCCAGGAGGTGTGGTTATAAAACTTTACCCCTTTCACTGAGCCGGGAACAGAGTTCAAATGACTTAATGACTTTATTTTAGGAAAGATAAAGATCATGTTTTATTTAGAAAGGAAAAGATGCAGTAGCTATGGATCAGCAAATAGTCTTTCATTCATTCATTAATGGAACCAAATGGTCCACAGGTCGCCTTTAAAGTTCATCACTAGACTATACATAAAAAAAAAAAAAACAACCCCATGACATTTTGATGGCACTCAAAGGTTGACAAGAGCACTTTACCGCCATGGACCCCAGGAAGTAGTGTGAGTATTATTATTTCTCCCATTTTATAGTTTGTGGAACTGAAGCTATATATTTATAGAGATTGACTGCTTTGCACGGCTGGGGGGGGGGGACTTGAAGCCAGGTCTCCCTGACTGTGAGAATGGTTCCCTATCCCCTGTGCCATACTGCCTTCAACATAAATCAGGGCAGCGAGGGCGTAGAGGGCATCAAATATGGAACTTCGAGTCAGGAGGACCTGAGTTCAAATTACCAGCTGTATCATCTTGGATAAGTTACTAGCCTCTATATGCCTTAGTTTCCTCATTTGTAAAACAGGGTTAATAATGAGTTCATGAGGGTCAAGTGAGATAATGTATCTAAAGTGCTTTGTAATTCTTAAAGCTTTACATACAGGTTATAGTTATTATAGTAGGCAATTAATAAATGTTTGCAGAATTTAATCTGGCACATCCTGAGAGCTATATTTGCTGAGTGCCTTCTAGGTGGCCAGCAGAGCAGTTCGTGGTTATCCATCTAGACAGTCTCCCTGTCTTGATTCCAGGGAAAAGTCAGATTTTTGCTGATTTCTAGGAATTCTGGATGAAATTGGTTGGTTCAAAGAGAAGGATATGAAGTATTTCAATATCTATTCTACAACTTTGACTCAAGAAAGGAGGCAAAAGGAAGGATCTGAGTTGGGACTTAAAGGAAGGTAAGCTAGGTGGCAGGGAAGGAGGAGGGAGAATTCTAGGCACGGGGGACAGCCAGTGTTTTACTGAAAGGAAAGAGTATGGGGAAGGAGAGGGAAGGAAAGGGTTACCAAGAAAGAAAAGGGGTAAGAAAGATATTATACTTGACCTACCATTGTTTTTCATAGCTGGGGGGCTAGCAGGCTTAAACTGGGGAAGGTAGTGATTGATCTCCACTCCCAGGGTCCTATTAATTTCCTGGACAGTATATGGCAAGATCTAAAGAAGCTACAGAGATGGGGAGATCCCATCTCCTGCCCACTCTGGAAGGAGCAAAGTTTGGCTCCCATTAAGTTTCAAAACCCCATTATGTATACTTCTGGTATGCATTTCGCTTTGATTTCCTAAAGGTTGATTTTATTTTTGTTTTGGGTGCTGACAGGGATCTCGTGTACTTCTTTCCCATTGAATTAAGGACTCACAAGGACTCGCGTGTTCTCCCAAGGCACCATCACTGGGGAATTCAGAAAAAAGCTAGTAACTGTAATGATGAAGTTTCAAACAATGTGGCAGGTAGATACGTTCATACTTGCAACAGTAAAGGGGGAAACTCCTTTGCATGAACCAAATCAGATCACATTTACAAGGATCTGGCTGGATAACCATTTGTTGGGTATGTTGTTGACAAATTCAAATTCAGGTTGCTCTAGGTATTCTGAGGTCCCTTTCAACTCTGAGATTCTGAAATTATCCTAACTAAAACCTCTAAGTACAATACAAGTGCGTTTTGGTTTTAATAGATTTTTTTATTAAAATTTTTTCAATTAATAAAAATTTATTTTCTCTCCCTTCCCATCCCAATCCCCCACAATTACAAAAGGTGGAGTAACAAATTTGCACAGACAAGCAAGACATATTCAAACATTGGTCACATCCAACAACAATCTCAGCAGTGAGTCCATTATTACATTACAGATTTTTCAGGAGGTGGATAGCATGCCTAATCATCAGAATTAGAATCTAGACTTCTAGAATCATAATTGATCATTATGTTCATCAGGATTCTTAAAGTTTTCCAAGTCATTTTTTAAATAAGCTTTTTTTCAATCAACCAAAAGTCATCCATCTCCTCCCCCTCTTCTCACCACTTCTCCAGTGAAAAAGAAAAAAAAAAGTCCTTATAATAAACATGAATAGTCAAGCCAAACAAGTTCCCCCATTGGTCACAAAAAAAGCCAAACGGAAAAAAAAAACGGGAAAAAAAACCCCAAACCAAAACTAACTCAACCTGCACTTTGAGTCCATTACCTTTCTTTCAGGATGTCAGTATTGGCAATGTTTTATTGTGAGTCCTCTGTAATCATGGCCAGTCAGCCCAATGGTCAGATCTTTCAACTTTCTTGATTCTTTCAATATTGTGTGGCTTTACAGTATTATGGTTCTTGTATAAACTGCTTTCTTGGTTCTCATTTTACTCTTCAAGAGTTCATACAAGTCTTCCCAGTTTCTCTGAAATCATCCCCTTCATTTTATATAGCACAATACTATTACATCACATTCAGGGACCACAACTTGTTCCAACATTCCCCAACTGATGGGGTACCCCTTAGTTCCAAGGTCTTTGCTACCACAAAAAGAACTTTTATATATACATACATATATATATATGTATTATATGTTTATTATATATTATGTAAAATATAATTTTAACCTATGGTTTTTCCCCCTTATAGCCTATTTGTCAATATAGTATAGACCCAGCAGCTAAATTGTAACTACGTCAAAGGATACATACAATTAATAACTTTGATGGCATAGCCTTCAATTAAATGGGTAGACCAATTCACAGCTCCAAGAGTACATTAATATGCCTGTTTTCCCAACATCTGTAATTTTTTTCCTTTGTCATATTTGCTAGTCTGGTGTGTATGAGGTAGAACTTCACACTTGCTTAAATTTGTATTTCCCTAATTAATAATTTGGGGCATTTGTCATATTGAGAGCTTGGATCTTTTCCTTTTGAAACTGCCTGTTCATTTACCTGTTGGGGAATGGCTGTGCTGTTTCTAAATTTGAATCAGTTCCTTATAGATCCCAGAAATGAGACATTTAACAGAAACTGGCAAAGACTGCTATGAAGCCTTCCCCACCTCTACCCCTCACTCACCTGTTCCCATTCTAATTTTAGCTATATTAGATTCGGGTACAAAATCCTGTTAATTTTATGTAATCAAAATTGTCCCATTTTATATTGTATGATCCTCCCTATCTCTTTTTGGTCATGCACTCTTCCCTGTTCACTGATCTTTCTCCTCTAATTGTTTATTACCTTTTATATACAGGTATGCATTTGGAACTTATTTGATATATTCTGGGGAAAATTAAAAGGAAATCTAGCAGAAACTAAGTATAAACCAAAGTCAGAACTGTATACGAAAAATAATAGATGCCTCCGTATCTGACTCGGACATTTAGATATGTGATGTCAGGCAATGAATGCTGTTAGTAAACAAAGAATATTGTTGTTTATAGTTACATCTAAGTCTTTATGACTCCTCTTCAGGGGGCTTTCTTGGCACAGATATTGGAATGGTTTGCCATTTCCTTCACCTCATTTTACAGATGAGGAACTGGGGCAAACAGGGTGAAGTGACTTGCCCAGGGTCACCCAGCTAGTAAGTGTCCAAGGTCACATTTGAATACATCAAGATGAGCCTTCCAGTCTCCAGGTCTGGCACTCTCTCCACTGTACCACCAAGCTGTCCCAGTGAATATGTGACTTAGACATAACTCCAGCAAGACCTGGATATGTGATATTAGGCAATGAATATGTGATTTAGACTTTGATTCTGCAATACCACACTAGGTCTATACCCTAATAAAAAAGAGTAAGAATACACACACACACACACATAAATGTGGGTGTGTATATAAAATATTTTTATCAGTTGTTTTTGTAAAAAAAAAAAAAGGAAACTAAGATTTCCTATTGGTAAATGGCTAAACAAACTATATGAATGTTATGGAATATTATTGTGGAATAAGAAGTTGGATAAGTTTAGAGGAAACTGAAAGGATGTCTCTGAACTGATACAGGGTGAAATGAGCACAACCAGAACAATTTCTACAATGATAACGTTGTAGAGAAAACCTTTTAAAAAAAACTTTAGAGACTCCAGAACTCTGGTTAATGCAATAATAAATCTTGATTCCAGAAGGCTGAAGATGGTATGATGGAACATGCTATTCATTTCCTGAGACAATGAATCTAAGATGCAGAGATACAGATTTTCAGATATGGCTAACGTGGGAATCTTGTTTTCTTGGATAACGTGTGAGGGCTTTATTTTTTTCATTTTTTTTTTTTGTTATGGAATTGGAGGATAATAGGAGAAACAGATTATAAGTCTATATAAAAAAATGCACTCACAATTTATACGCCTTTCTATGCAGTTTTCTTACATTTTACTCTGTTATGAACTCTTAGATAGTGACCTGAGACTGGCTTCCTCGGACCCTCCGACTTCCAACACAAGACATTTCCTTAGCTGTCCCGTGCCTAGGACATTCCCTCATTGTCTCTGCATCCTGGCTTCCCTTGCTACTTTCAAGTACCAGCTCAACTCCCTCCTTCTATAGAAATGTTTTCAAAACAGGGACTGTTTTTTGCCCTTCTTTGCATATCCTGTGCTTAGCATACTGCCTGACACACACACAAAGTGTTTCATTAATGGTCATTAATCCCATTCCATTGCCTCAAACCAGTGAGGGCATTGATCTTAAGGTGGTGCCCCACATGACACTTAAAAAACCCACTATGTCCTCCCCCATCGTCTCCTTTGCTCCAGTCTCTGGGGAAGGGGTGGTCTTTCTTGTTAGTGCTAGTTCCTTCACTTATCCCCTCAACTCCTCAGGCTTTTATCACTTTCTATTCTCTAACACACCAATTCCTCAGGTTTCCTTTATCCTTGGGAAAGGGGAAAATCTCATGACCTATTACTGCCATCATGAGTATCTGGTCTGGTACTAATGAGGGCATGGGTTTTACTACCAGGCTGCTTTTTCAGATTTTTGGTTTCATGCATTTCTGGATGTTTTCGCTGCAGTTTTTCCTTCACTGTTATTCTTCGTGTATCTCACATGGTAAACCATAGATTAGCAGCTTCCTTTCTCCCTTACCCTTTTGCATTAAGATATTCAAGACAACAGAAAAATACACTTTTACAAGCCTTTGTTAGGAGCACTCCATCCCTGGCTAAGAGTTTTTCATTCTGGTATTCTAAGCACTGACCCACAAATTCAAACTCGCTTCTCAGATAGCATCTTCTAGCTCTTTATGTCCTAAATCATGTCTTCCTCCACTCCTCCATCTCCATGAATTGTTCAAGAATTCCCATTTTAGCATTGTCTGATACTGATGATGCCTTTTAAGAGAAATACACTTACCAACGACCTCTTTGTACACCCTCTAAGCACTTAGCACGGTGCCTTGCATACTGCATGTACTCAATATTTACTGAATGTTGAATATGAACAATTTCTTTCCCATGTACCAGAAGTGGAAAAGGAAAAAATCTGAATTTTGTGAGGTTTCTCCCTATTTCCACTTGTAAAAAGGATGCCTACTTTTCCAATCATTTTGTTTTTTATAGCTGGAAGTCTAGTTCCCTTTATTCATTAATTTTTGGAATTTGTTTGGATCTTAATTAAGAAGGCTTCAATTGTTACAACAGGGGACCTTACCAAGAGGTCTGCCAACCTGGGTTTATATGAACATTCTGATAAACTACACTTCAACAGAATTGGTTTCTTTTTGCAATCCTATGTATTTTTGACTTTATGCACTTACCAAAACATTTTTCTCTGAAGAAGTTGTTTCACCAGACACCAGAGGATTAATTTGGCTACCCAGGAATACGGCTGAAACAGTCCATTTCTGGACTTAAGCTCACATGCAAGGGACCCTTAACTAGCTATAATTTAATGATATCAAAACAAAGGCTAAAAGGTCATCTGCCGGTCTGACATGCACCCAAGTCCCTTTTGTCTTAACTTGAGACTTGCCATAGCACGTAGTTCTGCCAGCATGGCATACTGTTTAATATTCAGAGGAAAACAAAGGGGGCTCAGTAACTCCTCAAGGATATGCAGACCCCCAGATACCCCTAAATAATCAGTTGAAGGTAAGCTAGATAAAGATGAACATCAGGAACTGGTAAGTCTTCCTTTGGTGCTCAGTAATTACTCGTAGATGCAGTTGCTATTTCTGTCTCCAGGTCCCCTTTGTTTTAGAGAAAGAGTCCCTTCAGTCTCTCTTTGTGGTAAACATTTATTACATCTCTCAATTTCATCAACAATCTGGAAAGTTGAATAACTGTTCCACTGTAGACTACCTACAATTTTGGTTTAAATGTGGTATTAGGAATAAAGTCAAATGAGTCTGACCAATAACAGTCTGACCTATTTAAAAGTAAATATCAAATTGATCAGAAAGGCAACAGGCAAGGCTTTGCAGTTTGTCTCCAATGTAAATATCTAGAGCGCTATAATTTTACAGATCCCCAAATCACATCAAAGAGCTGTCAGCACGGCATTCACTCAGTACCATTCTCCTTGTTAATTTCCCGTAAAACGAACATATCCATGTTGATAAATCAATAGGAAATGAAAAGGAAGAGGATATACAGAGCCCCCATCAAAGAAAATTCGGCAGATGAGAGATAAGAATGCCACGCCTCGCTCCCCAAGTTCTACCTTGTTCCTGAGGTCACTGTGTGTTTTTTGTAAGCTTAGGTGCTCAGGAGCTCCCCCTCTTGGGGCATGCAGTCAAATTATTTCTAAGGGCATCCAATAAATTCAATAAGCTGCTGCTAGTCATTCCAAAAGAAAGGTACTAAAATGAAAGCCTTTCCCTTTCTGTAGCTTCACCTACAATACCCTTCAAATTCTTGGTATAGGCCTTTCCAGAGAATACCAACCAGCTGAACAACCAGACTCTAATATTAGCAGATGTTGCCTGGCACACCATAAATGCTAAAAAATGCTCAGGTAAAAGCCTCATCTAAGTCTTCATGTAAAGAATGGCGTGCAGCAGAACTAAATCAAACTATCTAAAGGGCTCATAAAATAAATGGATTTGAAAGAGAAATCCCCCTCTAGCGGATATATCATGAAAATAAGGTCATAGGCAATTATTCAAAATCAAATTTCTGAGGCATTTGCCCACAATGAAAACTACTACACCACAATTCACAAGAAAATACTTTAATGATTTTATGTAGTGGGCTCTGTGAGCCCAACTACACTGCAATACCTCAAGTGTTGTAGGAAAAAAATCCACCAAAGCATAAATTATCTCAATTTCTATCTGTACGTGCTCCAAATGCTCCAAGTGCACACCACGTTAGCATCTCCCTGGGTGTCTCTTCTCCAAGGTGTGGTCTGTGGGCAGTCCAAGCAAGAAGTCTGACTTAGAAGCCAGGCCTTTCTTTGGCTTGCTATCTTCAAGCCTGCCAATATTTTAAAATTGGTCCTTGAAGACAAAGCAGAAGCTCTGCCCAGAGCCTTCAGAAGGCTGCCTGCCCTGACGTCCCAGCCCCCTTAAGGCTCGACCTCAGATTCTTTTGCTCTTTCTGGCCCATGATTCGGAAGAGTTTTTTCCTGGCCTCCTTCTGCCGCTTGAATTTCTCCTCCTCCTCTTTTTGCTTCATTTTGAGGTGCTCTTTATGCTGCTGGCGATGCTTGTCCTTGGCCTTCTTCATCTTGTAACTGTGCACCGTGCCCAGAGCAGCAAGCAGGGAGAAGATCTGATTTTGAAAGAGACCCAAGTCATCAGAACATGGTGTTTTAGATATATAACATTTTGTAATCTCCTGGTTTCAGAGAAGCCTAGATATTAAACCTGAGTATATCAGATAAGAGTTCAAAGGGGAGTAAACTGAATTGTCAACCAAGTACAATGTGATGGTAAAATACCAACCTATTATATCTTCCTTTGCATTCTGTGTATCTTTCTGACAACACTGATGACTTACTTGTATGTACATCTCTAAATACTTTAGACTCTTTGGGTCACTGTAAATTAGCACCATTAGAGCTAGCCCTGAAATAAAATTAAAGCTAGAGATAAAATTCTTGCCTTTAAGGAGAGCTCGTTTTAGGGGACAAGTTTGTTTTTCCCAAAGTCACAGAAGGGTGAAAACACAAAACAAAAATTATCTCTGTGATTTCTACCCAATGTCTTAATTATGTCACCTCACAGCAGTATTGACCATGAAATAGTCTAGTCTGCTCACATTCATGAATGCTAGAAATACTCATACATGAAGCCTATTTGCATAAATGTTACAAATACAAAAATCTCTTTGCCTTTTTACCCCCAAAATGAGATGAAGTCTGCTTTAATCTTGGGAACTCCTTTCTTTCCCTTGATGAATAATAAATAACAGATGTGACTAGAAGAGACCCAGGAAGCTGTCTCTATTCTGAGGCAAGAGATCGTCTTCCTCACCCAATTCAGAGAAAGCCAGATTTTCCCCAGATGCAAATGGAGATGCACAGGAAAGGTAAGCAATGCATCATGAAACCGTAACAGAATACAATGCATGGTAAACCATTACATCCTACCTTTTTTTCATGAGGCTCTCTGATAACAGCTGGCCTCACCCGATCCCTTGGCACCTTGGCAGCCTTCTCCTGGTTCTTAGGCTTGCTCTTAAAAGGCAGGGCCTTCTGCAGGGCTTTGGGAATGTGGAGTGAATTAAAATGCTTCTTCTGCCTTACTATTGGCTGAAAAAAATAAAACCATACAGTACAGTATTTTCAAATTATGTTTAATATGTATTTTTTCAAACTCTGGCCCTTAACCTCCTTAACGGATTTCCCTTTACCACAAAAAAAAGCCCTACATTTCCCCTTCAGATACAACAGAAGAGTAATCTGTGTATCATATGTTTTTATCATCTCTGATGCACACACACTTTACTAGGTGGCATGGAGGGTACAAAGACAACACAATCTTGTTAAACAGATTATACTATATTATCATCAGCAATTAATACAACTATCCCTAGGCAAAAGTTCATTGTAATATTTATACCACATTGGCATGTAAATGCTTTGAAAAATTTTGAGTAAAACAAATAAGAGAATAAATTACTACATACGGCTTGATTTAGTATGACCTTCGTACCTTTATTCTTTGAGTTCAATGAATTACCTTATACAGAGAATCCTTGCTTTGCTTCAGATGGATGCCATTTGCAAGGCGAAGCTGACCTGTTGTCCTCATTCCTGTCCAACTATCTTTTTCACCTACTGGTTTCAACAAAGATGTTACTGGATTATAGAAGGTTGGGATGGAAACAGGATACCAGGTTCGCATGAAGACAATATCTAGAAGAGAAAAATTCTTATTTAAATCTATGAAAGAAAATCAAGTTCATTCAATCTCTCAAGAAGTATTTATTCAGAGTTCACTATTCACTAGGTCCAAGATACAACGTCAGGAGTTTTGGGGGAATACAAGGTAAGACTTCCCATTACTATCCAATCATTTTAATGTGTCCTGTATCCATTGGCATATTCTAGAAGCAGAAGCACTAATAATTCACATAACTCTGTGATTTTAAGGAATAATCTGTGAGAAGACAGGAGGAGTCACTAAAATAAATCAAACATTCCTGCTCATTAAACCTGTATTACATTTTATTTTAAAAGGATGACACTATAATTTGTACCAAAGATAATCCACGGTCTGTACCCATCAACAGTGAAAATACAACATAAGCTATTCAAACTGCAGTGGCCCCCTAAAAATCTCTTCTGAATAATGAATGGCCTCAACTACCATGAATTAGCAAATACCAGTAAAAAACAAATTACCTGCTTCATAACAGAGCAGAGAATTACTTACCACTCATCAACAACTTGTCCTCAAAGGTGGCTCTAAAGGCACCTTCTGGGGCTCGAAGAGCCTTTTTAATCTGCCCCCTTATCCCACTGACAGTACGGATTGCAGCACCTTCAAACTTGGCCACTTCCAGGGCAGAGTTGAACATTCCCTGTGGGTGATTTTTATCAAAAACTAATCAGGCCCGCTTCATACCCAAGTCTTTTAAATCAACGATTTGAGAAAGTTTTTAAAAAAAATACAATTAAAATGCAAATTACCAAAATCCATAGTCAACATAAAACTGACAAAGAAAAAAAATACTCAGGGTAAGTGGTGGACACCAGAACAGTGTGTGTTGTGCCCATTAACCTACTTGGGGTTCTGCTGTGCTCCATCCCAGCACAGACCCCTGTGGGTTAAAAGTCCTCAAAAATGATAATCCTGGAGAGGAAAAACATTTGCTTAACAGATAAGAATAAATGCAGGCATTTACTGCATAGGCCTACTCTTTACTATTTCTCAATCCAGAGTCCAAAAAAAAAAACCTTATATTGAGAATTAAAATTTACCAATGAGAAAAACCAAGAGAAGCCTGTTGTACTTCTACACCCAATTAGTGGATGACTTTCAGCCTTCCCACCTATGGCTCTAACTTGCATAATCACCTCACTTTAGTTGCATTTTAAGTCATGATGTGCATGCACTGCACTAACACTCTCATTTATGGTTATCTGCAGAGCCCCTACTGATTCACCAGATTTTTCACAATTCTTTCCCATAAGTAACACAGATATTATTAGGTGGATTTTACAAATGAAGAATCTTGGACTTAGGCAGGCTAAGTAACTACAGGCAATGAATGTGGTGGAAGAGGAAGAGGCCTGCTCCTGGATTCACATACTGTATTCTCCGCTTTCCACCTAACTTCTGGCTACCTCACCTAAAGACAAAACTCCCTGGGCCTCAGTTTCATCACCTGTACATTGAGGGAGTTGGACTAACTGGTCCCTTAAGGTTTCTCTCAGTTCTCAATTTTTGTTCCTATGAACTTGTTGAAGGTGAGAAAGGTATCAAATAGATCAGGATTAGAACACAAACTTTTTTGAATCTACTTCTTTCCTATTTCATTCACTTCTTTACAATTTCTAAGAACATTCATAGGCACAAAGAAATATAAATGCTTTGTGAAGTTTAAATATAAACTGGATCACATGTCCAGTTCACATTAAATACTGAATTACTTAGCATTTTCTTTTCATTTTTGCTTTAGCTTGAACATACAAACCTTAATAAAAGAGGTGTTCTTGAAGATTTTAAAGGGAAAACCTGTTAGCTTTAATTTCTTCACAATTGTTATAGATTTGTCCAAGTCAAGGACAACCCCTGTGGCAGCTATCCGGAAATCAGTCTAAAAAAAAAAAAACCACAACAAAAAATGAGTATTTGCAGTCTGACATTTTATTACAGAATTGTATTTCGTTTACCACCACTAGGAAAGATTAGTTACTCAGGCTCCAGTTAATTAAAATCAAGCCAATAAAGTTTAGTGCTCCTTCTACAGCAGGGTCTTTAAACCAGAGTCTACCAAGGTCCATTAATAGAGAGATTTCAGGGAGCATATGACTTTCTAAAAATTATTTTGATAAATGTATCTTAATAGTTTGTAATATATTTAAAAGCATTATTCTGGAAAGGGTTCACTAGAGTGTCAAAGGGGACAAAAAATGGTTAAGAAAGGACCTAATAATGAGCTATTCAAAAGAGATAAAAAGAACGTCTGATGAAAAGTATATTTTGCTTTTTTAAAGAAATAAAGTTTTATAATGCCCCTTCCCCCAACAGAAATAGAAGACAGTATAGCAAATCACATATAGCAAAAATCTCATTGCAGAAGCATTTTCCCAAATCCACAATTAACCCCATACATTAAAGATGCCTCCCAAACACAATAAGACTATTCCAAGGATCTGAGTTTACCATTATGCCACTGACAGACTGAATCGCCAAAAACCCAGTTCCCTGTGGGGTGATAGGACCTAAAAGTAAATGAAAAAAGAAAAGAAACACTATGAACCGAAAATGCGACAAGAAAAGATATGGAGGACTTCAGCACCATTTCATGATGCCCCCAGCAGTCAAGAGGCACAACTAAGGTCCCCAATAACTGCTCATTATATATTGTCCCTCTGAGGACTTAATAGGCAAGCTACATATTTAGAGAAGGAAGTACTTCTATATACTCTCTGATGGCAAAATCACCTGGCTTAAGCTCTCAACAAAGAGTCCTCAAATTCTTTCCTCTCAGTCTATAATCATTTAAAAAATTTAGATATTTACCATATCCTATAAATTTTCCTATCAGGATTACTTATGGAAGGTTGCATGTCATGAAATTGTATAAAGTGATGAAAAACTAACATTAATATCTGAAAAGGTTTGAATTAACTAGAGGATTAATCACTCTAACCATTTTACCCCAAAAGGTTGCTCCACAATGCATATGTTGTGGGGTGTATTTAAGAAGCCTCTGTCGCCCATTATGGTCTTCAATGTGATATAACGGGATAGTCTGAAACCTCCTCCATCCAAGAGAGAAAATTAAAGGATCTCGAGACTTAAGAATTTTCTTATACCAACGGTGCTTCTTCAGACGCATCTAAATTAAGGGGGGAAAAAAATCATTCATTGGGATCATTAAAAAATAAAAGCCCACTCAGTCCTGAATTTCCATATATTAAAGCTTCATTCAACTTCAACTTTAAAATTGCACCTACTCTGTGAACAGCACTGTGTGCAATACCAAGAATACAGAGATTAAAGACCAAGAGTCCCTGCCCTCAAAGAGTTTCTAATCTGTGGAAGGGGAATCAACATAAACATAAAATAAGTATAATATTAGGTACAAAGTGATAGGGACAAAGAGGCCATTACCCCAAAGATAAATTGTCAATGCATATAAAAGAAACCTAAGAGATCAATAACCACATGAAAAAATGCTTCAAATCACTAATAATTAGAGAATTACAAATTAAACTAACTCTGAGGTTCCACAATACATCCATCACCATTGGCAAACATAACAAAGGGAAAAACAGGCACACTAGTGCACTGCTGGAGGAGCCATGAAAATGTCCAGCCATTCTGGAAAGCAATTTGGAACCATGGCCAAAAAGGCACCGAAACATGAGTACATTCTGACTCATCTATACCACCATTAGGCCTACATTCCCGAGATCAAAGAAAGAGGAAAAGAACTCATATGTACAAACACATTTATAGTAGCTTTTCTCATAGCAGCCAGAAACTAGGAAGGGGTGCCCAGCTACTGGGAAATAAATGGCTTTAACAAATTAGTCTATGACTGTCCTAGAATATTACTGCACCATAAGAAATGATAAAATGGATAGTTTCAGAGGAAACTAGGAAGAACCTCTAGGACCTGATGCAGAGTGAAGTGAGCAGAACTCAGAGAACAATGCAAATAATGACAAAATTCTAGAGAAAAACAGATTTTAAAGACCTTAGAAGTCTGATCAATCCAATCATAAACCACAAGAAGATGAATGACAACCCTCACCCCTGGCCAGAAGTACTGGGAATTAAAATCCAGGATGAGACGGTGATTTTTGGACATGGCCAACATGGGGATTTATTCAGCTAGACTGAATGTTTGGGTGAGGATTTTTTGTTTTTTTTAACTGTTCAAACAGGTGGGGGGGGGAGGGGAGAAAGCAGAAGAAGATTATAAAACCTCATAAAAATAAATTAATGAATAGATTTGAGAATAAAGGATTTCTTAAAAAGATTTAAAGCAGGTAGGATCAACTTTCTAGTAGGATCAACTTGGGAGAATTAGAGGCAGTTTCTTGCAAGAAGTAGCAGAACCTGAACAGGGTCACAAAAGAGGATTTTGATGGATGAAACTGAGGAAAGAGTAGGTTCCAGGCACAAGAGATGGCCCATAGGAATACACGGAGACATCAAGACAAGACTCAAGCCCAGTGCAGATATAACAAAAAACACATGAAAGAAACTAATGTGAAATAAGGGAAGGCAGGTTGGAACCATACTACCAGCAGCCTTAAAAGACCAAAAAACACAGAACTAAGAATGCTTACCTGTACATAGCCCACGTTGCCTTCACTATTACCCAGGCCACCCAGAATAATCGGGTAGTGGGGGTCAAAATTAAGCACAAATTCGCAGGGGACATTCTCTATCTCAATCCGGACGTACATCCCAGGTCGAAAGCCTTCATACTGAACTCTGGCCTCATCATCTTGATCCTCAAACTCTGCCCGGTTAAGCTACATGTGAGACAAAGATCATAACACTGTAATCTTTATTTTTAAAATGTGAAAAACAGACCAGTAGTTTTGAAATTCAAGAACCATGGAGAATGTTTCAATTACTAATCCTAATGCCAAAAAGAGCTGTATTCTCAGTGATATATATGTCTTTCCTCAAAACAAAATCTGGGTGTTCAAGAAACAGCTAATTTGGATGACTAAAGGGCCTATCTACATTTCTTCTCACTCTTCAGTATAAAACTGTAACATGGTTGAAGTAAGTCTTATTAGCCCAAAAGCTCTTGCTCTTTGTGCGTTTTCTTTCCCTTCTGTGACTCTTCCAGCATTTTGACTGCCAAGCCATATACTCACAGAATAGATGTGTTCAAGCAATTCTTTGCCAGATGGCTGGTTCTTGCCTCACTATCCAGAAATCTTGTTTCTGATTCTCTACTGTACTCAACACCTCTTCCTAACCTTGTCTCTCCAAGTCTCCCTCCTCCTTTGAAGTAAAAATGATCCCTCCTACCTGAGAAAATTCATGCTAGCCTTCTCTCCTCCATTCTATTCCTCAATGCTTCCTATGTCATGTTATCTGTTGTTCTGGTCTTTTACTCTAGTCTCTTTTGAAGAAGCAGCTGGTCCTCCTGCAGCACCCCTATCAACTATGGCCTCTCATATTCTCAGCTCCTCATCCCCAATCCCCTGCTGATGGACGTGCTCTAGTCCACCCTAGCTTTAAAAACCTTCATTGGATTCTACAAAGCCCTAAAACTATCACACTATGTATCTCTTTCTTGTGACTGCCAAATTCATAGAACTGTCTGTACTGAATTGCCTCCTCCCTCCTGAAGTTCTTGGAATCTAGCTTAACAGCCCGCCAGCCCACCCATCAACCCACCCACTCTTGGACAAAGCTTGCCCCTGTGCCTTTATACAGGCTGCCTGACATGCTGTCTCCTCACTCCTCAAATTAGCTTCTACTGACTGACTTTTGAAGCTTTCCCACTTGCGTTTTGTACCCTACACACCTTGCACACCATAGGCTTTAATAAATGGGTTCAAGTTAAACTGTCCTATTGCTTGTTTTTCTTTTTTGCCAATTAGTGAAAAGCAGCTATTCACACAACAAATGTGCTATTACAAGAACACTTCAGTCCAGGATTCTCTGGTGGTTGTCACTGATGTTAGAGGCTAACCGATAACAGCCTGGTGACCACCGTAATAGCTCAGGCAAGACTTCTGTGAGACTGGATCAAGGCAGAGGTTAGAATGAGTCTCTTCTTGACTCTGCATTTACTTAAACAAACTGGTAATCTCCCCATACAGAGGACAAGGTATTTAACACAGCTGCACCAACTTCACGGAGAAGATACAGGCTACCAAAGAAAGCTCACTCCACTTCCCTTTCATGAGGACAGGACATCTTATTGAAACTCAGAATAAGGATTATCTCATCCTTTGTATTTTTATCATGGTAATTAATGTTTGCTGAATGACTACTTGACCCAACATGCATTTCCCCCAGGTACCAAGCATAATATTCTAGACAAATACTCAATATATGTTAAAAGAATTTAGTAAATTGAACAACATTCAGAGTCAGACTTTAAACTAACTTCCTGCCGCAAAGCTTGCAACCCTTCTCAATGGCAGGCCATGACTGAGTCCCCTAAGATGTTTCCAGGCCTTGCCCCAGTCTGTCTGTGTGTGTATGGTGTCCTGTTTCACCACCACCATCTGCTTCAGGTGCTACATCGGACTCCTCCAGCAGAAAGAGATCTCTCTCCCTGATGCCCCCTTCCACAGAACTTGTGGCTTCAGTCTGAGATGCCCTGCATTCCACTTCCTCCACTTATGCTCCTTCCTCTCTGAAAAGTTTGTTTTCCATCCTTTCTTACAATCACAAAATGTCAGAGCTGGATGGGTGCTTAGAGATCAGCTAGCTCACATCCCTGTTACAAATAAGGAAACTCAATTCCAGAGTGAGCCAGACTTGTTGCAAATGGTGATGAGCAGCAGGGTTGGATCATGAAGCCTCCCAATGACTTACTGTGCTTGTTTTTTAAACAATGACGATTATAACAAATAACCATTATTTGGTGCTTACTACGAGCCAGGCACTGTGCTAAATGCTCTACAAACATCATCTTATTTAACCTCACAACAACCCTGGGAGGTAAGCATTGTTATTATCCCCATTTTACAGATGAGGAAACTGAGGCAGGGAGCAGCAAAGTGACTTGCCCAGGATCACACAGCTACTAAGCATCTGAGGGTCTCCTGCCTCCATCGCCTGATCACTTAAAGTCCTACTGCACAGAGTTCCATTCATCTATTCATGAAGCAAAGGCAGAGCAAAGGAAATGAAAGGGAAGGTGGACTGAAAAGGGGAACAAAGGGAAGAAAGCATTTGGTCCCAATGGCCACGAACTTCACAGTCTATGAATGGGCCCAACACACTCTGCCGGTTATTATTACCTGGGCCTGTCTCTGCATTTCACCTTTGAGATCATCAAAGTACGTGGTCTCTCCTTCATCATACTCATTGTCAAACAATTCTTTCAATTTCCGCTTTTTCTCCAGGCGCTTTTTCTTTGCATCCTCCTCTGCCTTAGGCACTTCCTCCTCCTCTACACTTTCAACCTGGAAAAAAGGAAAAAAAAAAAAAAAGGTTTTACAACTGTTTTCATCTTAAACGAGATGACAGGGTTTTACAACCATACAATGCACACAGATAAAGGGAAAAACCCAGAAGTGAAAGTGGTTAAAGCTGAAGCTGTGCCCTCCTGAACTCTCCAAAAGCTAATAAACAGGGACATCTGTGTCCCTCTTTAGACCAGTTTCCTGGCACATGGGACAGGGCAGTTTCTGACCTATCTTTCAAGAACATGAATTAACCACTATGTACCTGAATCCTGAAATAGTCACTGTTACTTCTTCCTACCTTTTCTCAAGCAGAGTATTTGCACCCCACTCCCCAATCGCTGCTACCTGGGACTCACCAAATGTCTCTTTCCTTCTCCTTCTCTACCACAACCCCCTGCACTGATTCTCCTCTGGTTTGCGATTTTATAATGCTTAAGGCTTTAACTTTAAAGCCTTGAGAATTTCTCACATAAACTGCTTTCTTGAAACAAGAAATAAATCAGTGTACAAAACAGCTCTCATAATCAAAGTCTGACTTCTAAAATCTAAAGGAAATTAATACAAATTTCTAAGATTAAAAATCTATTTGCCAAAAGATAAAATGGTCAAAGGATGTAAGTAAGCAGCTCTCAAAAGAAACATAAACTATCAATGGATGTCTTTAAAAGGGACTTAAAATCACCAGTAACTAAAGAAATGCAAATTAAAACAACCAACAGGTTGCCCTACACTATCTAATGAGCAAAGATAATAAAACAGACAAGTTCATAGTTGGCAGGGGCACAGAAAAATATATGTACTATTTGCTACTGGTACAATCATGTTGGAAAACAATTGGGAACTATGCTAGTTATAAAATTGTTTGCTCAAAACAATCCTACATTTAGGTATAAACCTTCCCAAGGAAGACAGCAATAACAAGACCTATCTGTAAAGAAGTATTTGCAGTAGGAATATCTATAACAGCAAAATAAATAATTAAATCAAAATAAAGTATGCTTCATGTCTTGCTACTGAGGAATG
This sequence comes from Pseudocheirus occidentalis, assembly GCA_028646575.1. Classification (NCBI taxonomy): domain Eukaryota; kingdom Metazoa; phylum Chordata; class Mammalia; order Diprotodontia; family Pseudocheiridae; genus Pseudocheirus; species Pseudocheirus occidentalis. The sequence goes on along the minus strand of JAQQSW010000428.1, from coordinate 18,258 downwards.
GCTAAACAGGAATGTGACCACAATGGAATATCAGTCTACTACAAGGAACAAGGAAAATGTCAAAAAAACAGAGGAAACCTGTTAAGTGAAAAAAATAGAAAAAGATAAAAAGACTATATGCAATTTACAAAACCTGCATAAGGAAATTCAACTTTGACACTCAGACCACAAATGTCTGCCACCACCAGACTGCCAGCATTCCAGAAAGGCTCTCAGGTGGTCTTGCTTAGAAATAACTCAGGCATAGTGAGCTGAAGGCACATAGGCAGGGGTCCCCATTCTTCCTTCATGCTGTTTCACTGACTTGCTTGTGAGGATTTTTTTAAAATAAATTTATGGGGCGGAGCCAAGATGATGGCGTAGAAGCAGCAAAGCACCGCAGCTCCCACACAAACACGCTAAAAACTCATAAAATGAGACTCTAAACAGATTTTCAAGCTCCAAAACTCTCCAAAAGGCAGAAAGCACATCTGTTGCTACAGGCAGCTCAGCAGGTGGGGCTCTTCTCAGCAGTCTGGGAGCCACAGCAGATCAGCCGAGTCAGGCCACAGGGCATCAGGCGGGGAGCTGCGTCTATAAGAGAGTCGGTCGGCTGCACTGGAGGCACAGTTACCACATTTATCAGGCCAGAAGAAAAAAAGGTTAAGAGAAAAGTCAGTGGATTTTGCTAACTCAGGAGGAGAAGAGTGGGTCCAGCCAAACTGCTCCCAGGGCAAGGAAGCAGTGGGAGGCGGCTGGAGCAACAGGAACGGCTGAGAGCAGCAGCGGCCTCCACTGGGCTGCTTCAGAGCCCCCAGCCAGCAGATAGCAGGGGGGCTGAGACGATACATCAGGGCCAAGGGCTCTTGCATTGAGCAGCCTGGATCTGGATCATGGTCTTGAGTGGTGGTCCTGGGGTACGCTTTCAGTGAGCCAAAGCTGGGGGTGGCTGTAACATCCCACTAATAGCTCCGGCAGCTGTGAAGGCCCCAGTGATTTGGGACAGAGCTTTTCCCCTCCAGGAAGCAGATTTCCACAGAGCTAAAAAACCAAGCAATTAATAGACTGGCCAACATGAGGAAACGGAGGCAAAGTAAGAACACCAATAAAACTCTAGAATCCTTTTTTGTACACAAAAAAGACCAAAGCATGGAGCGGGAGGAAGACAACTCAGTCAGAACTCC